>JAPKLY010000504.1:109210-214809 GCA_026898435.1 Prunella vulgaris | reverse complement strand
AAGAAGTTTTTTAGCTCGATAAAGAGATTGTGGAACTACATTACCTTCTGGTAGCACTTCTTTAAACAACAAAAGTATCGAGTCAATTGCCTTATTAGTTATTTTGTTCTTTACTTTGATATTAAGCAACTTAACTATAAACTCCAATAGAGAATGGTTTCTACAATCAGGGTACAAGTCACGAGTTACATCAGACAATAGCCTTTCAAAATTATCCATATTCGATTCGGAAGAAGGTTCATAAAATTCAGCATCCCTCACTTCACCTATCATTTCAAGTAGTTCATTAACTATGTTAATATCATCATCTCCTTCATCCATTAAGTCAAAATCATCATCTTCAACAGGAAGATTATTAGAAGTATTTTGGTCAAAAGAGAAGGTTTGTGATTCTTTGGCTTCCCCGTGATATATCCACTCTCTATAATACACATAAAATTCATTTAAGACCAAGTCTCTTTTGACTTCAGCAACACTCGTTTTCTTAGTGTTTCGACAACTGTTGCACGGGCAAAGAATTCTAGTATCGGACTCAACAACATTTTGAGTTAAAAATTCAACAAATGATTCAACACCTAAAATGTATTTAGTACTAAACCTATCTCTTTCACCAATCCAACTCTTATCCATAGCTGTAACATTTAATTAAAAAGAATACTTTAATATTATCAGTTAAATAAAAAATAATATCATATTTTCGAAACATAAAGTTATACAAATTTTAAATAATGAAGTACGTACGTAGAAACTACAACTAAAAGGACGACAAGTTGATCATATTTTTAATTGATAAGCCCATATTTAGCAATTAAGACTAATTAAGAGTTAAAAAGCCCAAAATAGAACTAATAGAAACACAAGCTTATCACATCAGAATGTTTTTACATGTTTTTGCTGTTTTGTTTTGCTACTTTGCCCCTTGAATTAAAATTTTGATGCTAGTAGCTACTCATTGCAGGTTATGATAACAGGTGGTAAAAGTTCAGATATTAATTTATTGTTTAATGTACGGGGTACATACAAAGCAAGTAAACAAAATATAAACTTTTCAAAGTGCTTGTACAAAACATTATTCATAGCTTTGTTTTCACCAAAAACAGGGACACCAAATCCAAAAGGAAGTCTCACATCAAACTATGAAAGCCAAATTTTGAAAGATCTTACTGTTTTCTTTCTTGACTAGTGCCTAACATTCCAGGATTAAAAAGGGACTACACTAAAAGTTTATAACAATCCGCATTGTATACACTGAATGGTAGAAAAGCAAATTTACCTACCTTGTTCAAGCCTGGGAATTTGGAAGAATTTAAGAATAAAGATATGATTTTCTAATTTTTTAAATGACCTTCCATCACATGTAACAAGAACGTGTTGGTTGATATCATCAGACCATCTTCGTGCACAGTAAACTGACTTCTTACACTTGACAACTCAACAACAGATTTCCATTACTAAACCTAAGTTTAAAGATTTTCTCATTTATTTATTATCATAACTTGATGTGTACTGCTACTACCTGGCATATTTACCGTTCTAGTTCAAACGGAGGCACAAAATAACAGTAAGTTATGTTTGAGGGCACAGGACACCTTCCTATGGTTCCTGTTTCTATTCCTAATGTTTTTCAAACACATTCAAATACTCAAATATGTGCATGTGTTCTTTATGAAAATTTTGCTACCCTATCTAATTGATTAGGGTCATAATTGCATCTTCTTGCATTCATTTCTCTATGGCTTTGTTGTGCTTATATTCATATTTGACCCTAATTTGGTATAAATTGTGCTATTAACCATTTTATGGCAAGAAAATGTATTTTGTAGTGAAAACGAGTAAAAACTGGCAAAAGACGAGCAAGTTCGTAAAAGTTTAGAAAATATGAGTTGATCCAATAGAGGCAAAGGATATACCATATCAAAGAGTTCGAAGAGAGTGTCACAACGCAAGAAGAATCGAGTCAATCGGAGCTCTAGAACTCAAGATATGAAGAAAATAAGAAGTCGAGGATCGACCAAGCCTGGCTCGTGTGACCACAAGCTTCGACTCGTGCACCCATAGGCACACACTCGTGCAGCAGGCCTCTGGTTCGGGCGATGATCCACCAAACGACCGCAAGAAGGGGCTCACACTATCCCAGTTCTTGTGGCAGCAGAAGGCCACTCGTGTGATGCCCCGGACAGGCCCAATTTCGAGGGTTGTTTCGTCTTTTTGCGCGTTTAACGAAGGGCATTTTGGACCAAGCATTGTGGGCACTATAAACACTTCAAGGATTAGATTTCCAAAGGGGAGATATTCATTATTCCAAGTTCTTAGATTAGTTTAGAGAGAGAATTAGATAGTTACTTAATGAGTTCTTAGTTAGATTCAATCTTCTTTCTTCCATAACTTTTGATCCAACCACTAGATCTTTAATCCGTTTGTTCCATTAGCTTAATCTCGTTATTAGCTTCAATTCTACGGTTCGATTTATGTTTTCAAGCTTGGGATCAAGAGTTGGCATTTCGGAGGTTTGTAGATTGTATTCAATTTCTTCACTTATGGTAAGATTTCCTTTAATTCTCTTGTTTTAGTTAATATTCATGATGATTCCAATGTTAATTGTTGTTTTGTTCTATCAATTAGCCATGGGTTAATATCCTTGTTGCATGGTTGTATGAATACTATGGTGAATTTAGTTCTTGTTAATCTTATGCATGAATTAATGATCTTGTTGGATTAGTTCTCTTATTAATGACTTGTATGAATGTTTGGGATGTTTAATTGGATTGTATGGCTTATATGCTTTAGCAATGAAATGAGAATTGAGCTATAAGAACTTTATGCATGCCAAGTGTTTGATATATTGCTTGTATGACCAATGAGAATTGCATATTAGCTTAGACCTCTTAATTGGAGTGTTGAAAGTTGTACAGAGATCTAGACATCCAATAGAGCCCTTACCTTGCGTTGTAGAGAGATCAAGACACTAGTTGGCTTGACTAAGACACCGAGAGAACTTTTGCATGCTAGGATGGGTAGGACACTAGAGGAACCATAGTAGTATTACTTCCATGTACACTTCACACTTGCTCACTTCTTTGAGGTGATAGTTAGGATTTACTATTTCTTGTTGATTTAGTTGATAGAAACCTTGATTGTTTTCTTGCTTTCCTAGCTATTAGCCTTTGTGAACATTCAATACTTACTTGATATCGCATCGTTTCCCTGTGTTCGATATTTAACTTGGTTAACTTGCCACGACAACAACGACCACGTTCACTTGCGTGGAAATTATACACGATTTTGGCAAATAAGTTTTTGGAGCCGTTGCCGGGGAAATGATTACTTTGTTGAGCTTGTATTGATGTTTACTTTGTTTTTCTTTGTTTCTTTATTTTTCTTGACTATTCTTGGTGAGTGTTGATACTTGCTTATTTTTGTAGGAGTGAACTTGATTGAAGATGGGCGAATACAACCACTACTCCTATTCTCCACCACATACATATCCTCCTAATTCCTACATGTATCAACCTTACCCATATCAATCACTACCACAACAATTCTACCACCACCCATACCATTATCCCTATCCTTATTTCTCTCCTTACCCATATCCATATTCATATCCTCCTCCTCCCCACATGTCTAAGGAAGAAGAAGTAGAAAAAGAAGAGAAAGAGGAAGATGAACCGAAAGAAGACGTATATGATAAAATTGATAAAGATTTGAATGATGAAGACTTCAAGATAATCTTGCACTATAATGATAAAGGATCTTATGATCCTTCTTCTTTCACTATTCATTCTATATCTCTTGACAAAGAAATTTATGACTCTACTTTTTGTGTTAAAATTGATAGGAATTAAGTAGAAGACGAAGGAGAAAAAGAAGGGGAGGATGAGAAAGAGGAAATTGAGGTGAAAAGGATAGAGGTCATTCAACTTGTCGAAGAAGAGAAAGAGGAATGTCCACTCATGGAAATGAGCTTCATGGACGAAGAACAACAAAATAAAGTGGAAGATGAGCTTCAAAGAGAAATGAGCATTTCTAAACCCTTAAACTATTCTACTTATGCTTACATTGATAATGTTCTTCATATTGAATTTGTCTTACCTCTTGAATTGATTAATGATAAGATTGAATTAAAAATCCTCTTGAAAATTTTTGATAGTAGGAGATGGGGGTGGATTGGTTTGAGAAGAAATGAGGAGAAAATTGCTTGAGCTTATAAATTCAAATTGACAAGGAAATTAGGGGTATGGGGTAGAAATCCTACATGTTTCTTTGATATTATGCTTTGAAATTGTTGTATAATGGGAGGAAAGCCAATTATCCTTGGCTCTTTAGCTAACATTGGTGTCGTCCGGCTAGGGGACATTAAATCCAAGCGCTAGATGGGAGACAACCCACCCTTAAAAAATGTTGCTTGTTTTGTTGTTTGCTTGGTAGTTAGATATTTTGTTTGCTAATTGCTTTAATGAAGGAATTTGAAGCTTAGGGATGTGTTTTAGATTTCTTGAACATTGATATGAGGTAGTGTATTCTATTACCTTTGTTGGTGCATGTGATTTACCCTAGTTTGGGGGTGTTGCCTCTTATTATATATGGTGATTTCTTGGTTTAGTTGAGCTTATACATGCATTGTTTGATCATTGATTTATTGCAAATCCTATTTTCATCACTCTTTTCCAAACTTTTAGGATACTTGATCCGAAAAAGTTTGGGGGGGGGGGGGTGTTCGTTCTTCAAATTTTGATTTGCAATGATAATTGATGTGATTTGTGAGCTCTAAAAAGGTGTGAGGAGGAGATTTTTCTTTCTACTTGGCCAAGAAGGACATTTTCGTGTAAGTGGAAATTCAACTCTCCTATTCTTAATCCCAACTCAAGGTATGTCTTTACACTTCTCTCCCTATTTGCTTTCATTTCCTAGGTTTTGTTGTTTGATTTTTAGATTGCTATTTGAGCTTAAGTGTTGATTCTTATGGTATTGTCCTTTGATTTGAGTGCATTGCATGATCTTTTCTCCACTCTTTGCCAAACTTTTTAGACCCTTGGACCAAAAAAGTTTGGGGGGGTGTGTTCGTTTCGTAAATCTCATTGCAATGCTATATTTAGGATGATTCTTAGTGTTCCTATGATGTGTTGGACCATATGCTTATCATGTGCCTTGTTTTGCTTGTTGATTTTTGCCATGATGTTGCTAGTTTAGAGTAGTGTGGCATGAGATATGCTTATGATTGTGTGGATGAGTTGAGAGTTCATGTTAGATGTAGTGGACTTATCATTTAATTCTTGTCTTGTTTAGTTTGTGATTGATTTTATGATGCTTGATACTTTGATGATATGAGAATTTTTTATATCATATGAGTCTTGATCACCCTATACCCGTGACTTTTGAGCCAATTTTTGCCCGTTTCAATCTTGAACGGATACATTTCTTTGATGTGAGTTTCACACATGTGCATTATACTCTAAAACTTGGCTGTTGTCTTATTTGAGGCTACACTAGATAATGATTTCACATGAGAGGATATGAGGCATTTTCTTTGATCTATATTGAGCCACTTAGCCCTATGAGCCTACCATTGATATTGATATCCTTTGCTACCCATTTTGTGCTTATAATCCTTTCATTTGGCTAACCACACTTTAAGCCATTTTCCTTCCTTTTTGGAACTCTTTTGTTCCTATGATTAGTAGAGTGAAAAGAAGGAAGGAAGATTGGTGATATGATGAAGAAATTGGTGGTCAACGTGGAAAGAAATTCTATGCATGGATTGTTATGAAAAGAAGGTTCAAAGGCAAATGCTTGCAAGAAATTGAAAAGAGGTTGACTTTTGAAAAATTATGGTCAAGTTTGACTCTAGTGTTGTGAGTAAGTTCACAATTGTGAAAAAAGGGAAGATTGATTCTTTGAAGTGTGGTTTTGAAATATCATGAAGAGAAAGTGCAAATTGCATGAAGAGGTGAATGATCTCTACTTTGATTCCTTCTATGCTTTACTAATCATACTTAGTCACTTTTATCCATATGTTCCTTCCTTACCAAAGAGCCAACACTACAACCTTTTAAAGTCCCTATTGATGTGTGATTGATTTGTCATTTCAAGTGGTGGAGAATGTAGACTTGAGCCAAACTTATGGTAGTATGTGTATATGTTGTGATGATTGAGTGAGCCTATACACTTGAGGGTTGAGCTAAACACTTATCTTGTGAGGATCTTGATTCATTGATTTGATATCTTGCTCGTTGATTCATTGTTGATAGTTGATTAAATGAGATTGCATTCTAGATTTGCTTGACATTGATTGATATTTTCATGGCATTTGACTTGTGCTTGATGCTTCATTGATACAATTATTTCCCTATCTTATCACTTCGTTGCTCGAGGACGAGCAACAATCTAGTTTGGGGGTATGATTAGGGTCATAATTGCATCTTTTTGCATCCATTTCTCTATGGTTTTGATGTGCTTATATTCATATTTGACCCTAATTTGGTATAAATTGTGCTATTAACTATTTTGTGGCAGGAAAATGTGTTTTGTAGTGAAAATGACCAAAAACCGGCAAAAGACGAGCAAGTTCGTAAAAGTTCAGAAATGTGAGTTAATCCAATGGAGGAAAATGATATACCATGTCGAAGAGTTCGAAGAGGGGGTCGCAACGCAAGAAGAATCGAGTCAGTCGGAGCTCTAGAACTCAAGATATGAAGAAAACAAGATGTCGAGGATCGACCAAGCCTGGCTCGTGTGACCATAAGCTTCGACTCGTGCACCCATAGGCACACACTTGTGCAGTAGGCCTCTGGTTCGGGCAACGAGCCACCACACAACCGCAAGAAGGGGCTCACACGAGCCCAGTTTGTGTGTGGCAGCAGAAGGCTACTCGTGTGATGCCCCGGACAGGCTCAATTTTGAGGGTTGTTTCGTCTTTTCGCGCGTTTAATGAAGGGCATTTTGGACCAAGCATTGTGGGCACTATAAATACTTCAAGGATCAGATTTCCAAAGGGGAGATATTCATTATTCCAAGTTCTTAGATTAATTTAGAGAGATAATTAGGTAGTTACTTAATGGGTTATTAGTTAGATTCAATCTTCTTTCTTCCATAACTTTTTATCCAACCATTGGATCTTTAATCCGTTTGTTCCATTAGCTTAATCTCGTTATTAGCTTCAATTCTACCGTTCGATTTATGTTTTCAAGGTTGGGATCAAGAGTTGGCATTTTGGAGGTTTGTAGATTGTATTCAATTTCTTCAACTATGGTAAGATTTCCTTTAATTCTCTTGTTTTAGTTAATATTCATGATGATTCCAATGTTAATTGTTGTTTTGTTCTATCAATTAGCCATGGGCTAATATCCTTGTTGCATGGTTGTATGAATACTATGGTGAATTTAGTTCTTGTTAATCCTATGCATGAATTAATGATCTTGTTGGATTAGTTCTCTTATTAATGACTTGTATGAATGCTTGAGATGTTTAATTGGATTGTATGGCTTATATGCTTTAGCAATGAAATGTGAATTGAGCTATAAGAACTCAATGCATGCCAAGTGGTTGATATATTGCTTGTATGACCAATGAGAATTGCATATTAGCTTAGACCTCTTAATTGGAGTGTTGGAAGTTGTACAGAGATCTAGACATCCAATAGAGCCCTTACCTTGTGTTGTAGAGAGATCTAGACACTAGTTGGCTTGACTAAGACACCGAGAGAACTTTTGCATGCTAGGATGGGTAGGACACTAGAGGAACCTTAGTAGTATTACTTCCATGTACACTTCACACTTGCTCACTTCTTTGAGGTGATAGTTAGGATTTACTATTTCTTGTTGATTTAGTTGATAGAAACCTTGATTGTTTTCTTGCTTTCCTAGCTATTAGTCTTTGTGAACATTCAATACTTACTTGATATCGCATCGTTTCCCTGTATTCGATATTTAACTTGGTTAACTTGCCACGACAACAACGACCACGTTCACTTGCGTGGAAATCATACACGATTTTGGCAAACACTAATTCTATTTAAAAGTGTGGTTGTTAGGCACTAATTTTTATTTATGCTGTCATATGCTTCTTATTTATGATGTCTTGTTTACTACTTGATCATTATGTGCTCTAGACTTATGCTTAGTTTGAGAGCATAACTACGCCATTACACAATACAATAAATACCTAATTGATTAGAGAATCCAAAAAACTAATCAACCTAACGAGTTGAAATTAACCACAAAAATACTCAAACCGAAGCACTGTCACAAGAATTTTATAATTTACGTTGTCCACAATTACATATTTAAAGTGTATAGAACACCAATTAAAAACAAAGCAGTCAATTTCCAGTATTTCAAGCAGCAAAAACACACAAAAAAACAATAATATTAGGGATTATAGATACGAAAGGGATCGAAAAGTGGAGAAAAGCATACCTGAAAATTAAATTCCTCCTTGTTGCGTCCAGAAGCACACCGAAAATTGAACGCTGAAATACTCCTCCTTCAATTGATGGATTTCACGATTTTCTCCCTAAAATCTGAAAGATCCCTTTATGTATTTGATAGGATTTTACGATTTTTTTTTTCCAAAACAAAAGATTTTCTGTTGGGATTCTTGAATTAGGAAAATAAAAATGAAATCTCTGCCTAATTGTGACCACCAAATCTTCCCGCTGATCTTCTATAATCTTCATTCTAACTTTTCAATATTTTCGCTATGTTCTGGTAACGTTCTTCTTCCCCCAAATAAATTTTTTATATAGAATAATATATATAATATAATATAATATATATATATATAAAGAATTAAGTAGTATATACGAAATGTCGGTAGCACATATTTCTTAAAGAAATACTACTTTAATTATTGTTAGTTTAAAAAAAAATTATAATGATTGTTCTTTTCTTTTATCATTATTATAAGTTATAAACATATAACCTACGTGTAGTTTGCTGTGAAGAAATACTACTTTAATGATTGTTTGTTTCAAAAAAAAGTTATGATGATTGTTCTTTTCTTTTATCATTACGTGTAGTTTGCTGTGAAATTATTTAGAATTATTAAATATATTTCCTCCATTCCAATTGTACTTCTTTATCTAATTATTTAATTTTTAATGTAATTATTTTTTAATATTTAAAAGAATAATATAATTAATTATGAAAGAATATTAATCAATTTAAGTTAATGAAATCTAAGAATATATTTTTATGAGTAATTATTAATTGAATGAGATGCAATTTGTAGATATTTATAAAGAGTAGATAGTAGTATGAGAAAATAAAATTTGGACAGAGGTAGTATATTTAAAATGTTTGTTTCAATAAGTCATTTTTATTATTTGTAACCAACTTTTTTACTTTTGTAACAACAATTATTTAATGTTATCTAAAATAAGATTTTATGTAACAGTGACAAAAATTTCGTTTACAATAAGTTATTTTTTGTAACCATATATATGTTGGTTATAAATTAATTCGTTACAAAAATACATTTTCTTGTAGTGTCTTCTTCAATGATGGGAGCTTTGAAACTCGATTTATAGAAATTATGGTATACTCTCTATATAATATATATATATATATATATATATATATATACACTTTGGGTCCCCTCCTGGCAGATGATGTCGAAGGGCGCCAGGGGAGATGGCGCCCTTCCTGGGTCCCGGTACTTTTTCAGAGGGCACCATTGGGGCTGTCACTCTTTTTAAAGGCGCCGTTTTCCTTGGCGCTCTTGCTTAAAATGATAAAACTAAAAAAAGTCGCAATATATTGATAAACGTGAAAAAAATACAATATTTGAAAAAAAAAGCCGAGTTAATGCACATATAATATAGAGTTCATTTATTTTGAAATTGTGGTCATTCTCACTTTATTTGTCTAATTTTCTATTCTTTTTTATAAAAAATTTATTCTTATTTATTTTATAATTTTTTTCAGAATTCAAATTTATTTCTTTTTAATAATTTATTACAAATTTACAAATTTTAATTTTTAAAATCATTATTATATTAATATCATTATTTCAGTTTTTTTTTTCATTTTTATTAATACCTGATTTCATATTTTATTATTATTTTTATTTTAATATTTAACTTTTTAATTCTATTTAGTATTAATATGCATATATGCAGATTTAACTTCTTCATACACACACATATGCAGTATTTCAATTCTGAATAGTAATAATATCTACTGCATATCAATAAATATTGGTAAATATACACCAAAAATTTGGAAAATATAAATCAGCAATCAATTCATCCAAAATATTTTGGTAAATATACACCAAAATTTTGGAAACAAAAAAATTAGAAAATATAAATCAGCAACCATTCATCCAAAGGATATAAATCAATTACATGATTAAATTCAGAAATACAATCTGAGATGGCTTCAGTATCCACATATCAAAAAATTATCCAGCTCTAAAGCAATCGAACCCAAAAACAGAGACATCATGGAAGGTGCTGTTGAAGCTTTCCCCAGAAATTATCCAGCTCTATCTCAGTAACAGAACATCAAGAGGAAACCCACTTCATATTACGTTCCCAATATTTGCACAACCAAATGGTGGGTGCTTGTAATAAGCCGATGCAGCAGAGCCATCGAACGCCGATGGCCTTATCGGTATCTATGTCGCGGGAATTTTGCCTCTTAGGCAATTAGTCGAACGCAAAAAACAAAGCACTATAATTTCAAGAAAACAAATGTACCAACACAATATGCATTACCCTCTCATGAAATCTTCTGTTCAATCATAAGTAAACCAAATAAAAACAAGGAATCGATGAAAAAGAGCACCGAATTTGTTCGCCTGAAATCTGAACACAACCGTGTTTGATCACTCTGTTCACCACTACATCCAAAAACCCTAACCTTTGAGAATAAAAAATCGAAGACCTTACTTGTCAACGCTCAAAAGCCACAACATACAACCTTACACCAGAAAATTGGTGATCCCCACATCGTCATTTCTCCCTTCCAAAACCAGTCTGGCAGTGGAGCTTTGCTTCTTCCATGGTTTCTGGCGACTGGAGTTGCGGCTGTTGGTGGTTGTGCAAACGACATCGACGCATTGGGCGGCACGGCTGGGTGTTGCAAATTCCGACGGCTTTTCAGTGAGATCAGAGGTGTGGGCTTTTTTTCCGGCTCGACGGACTGTTGCAGGTTTGCAGAGAAATTCCAGTTGATGGATGCGGTGGTCGGGTTTCAACGCGTCCGGTGGTGGTGAGACGGCGGTCGATGGCCGGTACGGTCGGCAGTCGCCGCGAGGGAAATGGAGAATCGGGGGAAGGAGACGGTGGGTGTAGGGTTTTCAGATTTCTTGAAATCTAAAAATGGGGTGGGAATTGGGTTTTTATTTCAAATTTAAAAAGAGAGTAGGGGTAGGTAGAGGGGTAGGTTGTAGGTGGGATTTTTTAATTGTGTGTGTCAGATATGTGATGGGATGTGTCCTATTTTTTGACCCTTCTTGTAACATGGGGGTTTTTTATATTCATCTATGTAATAACACTATCATAAAAGACCTTATATGTAACTTACCCAAAGAATAATCATTCACCTCCAAGCCGTTGCCCTGTCAATTTAAAAAAAACTGCCACCATAAATCTTTAAACCACCTTATTACTAAATCTACTATTCAATTGCACAAAAAGAACAACCATTCACCTCCAAGTCACTAATTACTAAACCTGTTACAAACTAAAAGGCTAATCATTTTATTTTCCTTCAATAAACCTTCATCAAATTACCATTAAAAAAAGTCTCCATGAATCATTAACCCCTCTATAACGAAATCTGCAATTTAATTACACAAAAAGAACCATACACCTCATCTTACCCTTGCTATGTCAACAAAAAAACCTATTTGAATAATATGAAAATCCCTAATTAATAAAACCACAATTTCCTTACACACTGAGAACAACCATTCGCCTCCTCATCCATTAACTTTCTCAAACCTCGGCCACCTTACAAGTAACCCCCAAGGCAAAATTAATCCCCAATATTATTGTTCACCTTACGAATAATTATGCCACTCTTTCAACTACTCAAATCTGAATTGCATGAGCCCCTCCACATATATAAATTAAGGAGAAACGACAACACTGATTTCTCACTTTTCCTAGGAACTCACTACCATCACTCATCTTTCAAAATTCAGATGGCACCCCCTTGGAGCTTAGTGAAAGATTTGCACACATCCAAAACTTCTTGGGCTTTGAAACTTCGAGTAGTGCGATCGTACGAACTTAAATTTCCAAAAAAATCTAAAGCCACCTCATTCGAATGTGTTCTGCATGATCAAGAGGTATGTAAATTGCTTATCAAAGCTAGAAAATTGCAAGTGATATGCTGTAAGGTTAATTCATTTTCAAAATTTTCTTTTTCACGTTAGTGACAATCTACAATTTTTACAGGGTTTAAGAATTCACGATTCTACTAAAAGTATGCAGTTAGCCACCTTCCAGCCCTTGCTCAATGAAGGACAGCTCATTGCAATGAAAAATGTTATTGTTGCACCAAACAAAATGCCTTTCAAAACAACAAATAACAAGTATTAGATTCTTTTTTTCAAAAAGACTCATGCTTTTGAATTTGTTGACCACTCTTTTCCTTCCTTAATCTATGAGTTTCAGTGATTTCATGAATTTAAAGATGGCAACATTTTGGACCAAACTCGACTTTTCGGTATGTGTATTTGTTAAATAGTTGGGAAAAAATAATTTTAAATTTGGCAAGTTATTATATTTTTAGTTCTCTTTAAATAGATTTTATTGGGAAGGTTGTAGACATAGGTTCCCCGAGAAAAGTACCATGCGACGGTCGTGACACTAACATTCGAGAAGTCACCTTATTGAGTATTATTTAAAAGATACCTTACAATTTTATTTTTCATATATTATGTCTATTAGGAGACAACGTTAGTTTTTTCAACTCAAGTGCACTTTATGAGGAGACAACATTAGTTTTTTCAACAATCTCTTGTCAAAACACAGCAAAGGACCTTTAATCTTGATCCTACAAATGTTTAAGGGTAAACTGTACAGATGTATGTTGAACTAAACTCTTTATTCCCTGAACACACTCCTACCAGTTATCTTTGTAAACTAACTATGTTTGTCTTTCTTGAATATAGATACGATAATACTTTGCACTACATATAATGCCTAAAAAACGATTCTTAATGAAGATATTCCTGAAATTAATGAGTTCAGAAATCAGTAAGTAACATTTCTTTCATAACCAAATGTTCAGCTTATTTTTTTTAGTAAGCTACTTGATTGTTTATATTTATCTTTTATATTTCTATTTTTTTACAAGGTTGGGGTTGAATGTTGAGAAGAATTATACTGATTACACAATTGCAGTTTCATCGCAAAGTATGTCATCTACTGGTATAGAGCATCCAAATGAGAAGCACCTAATAAGAACAATTGAACAACTAATTGAAGACAGAGAGGTATTTTCTGTATTATATTATACATTTCAACAGCACATAATATAAAATTACGAAAAAAAATCATATTAAATAATTTTATTTAAAAATATTCAGATTGGATTCTTTTGGATCAATGGAGAAATTGTAGACATTGAATCTACTGGATCGTGCTCTTACCCACTATTGAACAATTCTTGTAATCAAAGGTTTATGTGGCTAATAGTCTTATGGAATCACTCAATCAATAATCTAAGATAATAATATAGTTGTTATATTATGAATTGTAGAGAGAATTTAGTGAGAGAAATATTGCAAAGATGTCTCTTGTATTTGGAAATTCAGATCCTTACAAATGAGGTATTTACAAGTATTTATACCCTCTTAAGGGTGAGGTGGCATCATTCTAAGCCATGTGGCTTCTGATGGTGACAAGTGTCCTCCACTTGTCACCACCTCATCCACTTGCCCCACTAACCTTAACCTAACCAACACCTATGCACTCCTTGTAAGCTCTTGGACATTTTTGTGTCTTTATTTCTGGGAGCAAAAGGTGAGCAGGCCGGCGAGCATCGTGGCGAGCAGTGGGGCGAGCATATTAGGCATGGTCTCGTGGCTTGGTGCCCGCCACCCTTGAGTCAGACGAGTAGGCTGGCGAGCAGAGTGGCGAGCAACAAGGCGAGCAACTTGGGTTTAGCTTCATAGCTTGTTACCTCGCCATCACTGAGTTGGGCGAGCAGGCAAGAGAGCAATGTGGCGAGCAATGAGGCGAGCAACTTAGTCCTGACCGTGTAGGCTTGTTGCCTTGCTTTCTCATAGCTTAGAGTGAGCAATCTGGCGAGCAGCCTGGCGAGCAACTTGGACTTGGCCACGTGGGCTTGTTGCTTCGTCACCTAGGGTATGGGCGAGTAAGCTGGCGAGCAACTTGTACTTCAGCTTATTTACACTTGAATTATTCTTTAATTATTGAACTTATATCCTTTTATCAACATTTGCCCCTCAGTATATGCTTTGATTTAATTCTTCTATATCAAAGTATATGCTGGAAATAATTCTCTGGATCGGCGAGCAGCTCGGCGAGTAATCATGGTGCTCGACTCTATGCTCTGCCTTTATGCCCGACTTCTTGCTCGTCCTCTTGCTTGGAAACTGAAGTGACGTTCCAGAAAACGAGGCGTCTCCTTGTTCAGTGTGCCAATAAGTCACACGAAAAGGTGCGTTAATTAAAACTTCTCAAATACTTTGAAAAATAACCCCCGAAATTTCTCCTTCTTCTTCCTTTAACCCTAATGTATAAATAGGCTTCTTCTTCATTTTTCATCTTCTTCTTCCTTCAATTATTCTCTGAAATTTCCAGCGGCCCAAGTATTCAAGCTTTCCGGCGTTCTTTCTTCTTGTTTCTTCGTGGTGATTTGGGGGATTTTAATTCGAAGGTAGTTTCTCTTTCTCTTTCCTTTATTTCTCTTTTTTCATTATCCTCTTTTTTTAGTGGATTTTTAAATTCCCCTTTCTTGTGCTTGTTCGTCGAATTTTCCTTCGGCCGCATTTGATTAGAATCTTAGTGGTAAAATTCCCAATCAATAGTTAGCACATTACTAGGACAAACTTCTTTTCTCTTCTTTTCTCGAACATGTCGTCCTCCTCGAGCTGCACCAATTCCAACCGGAACCCGGGTAAACGACCGATTGAGGAAGGTGGTCCGATCGCCGGCCTCTCATCGGTTCATTTGGTGGGGTCTGAACCCGAGATGGTAGAAGTTGATCACCCATTGGAGGAGGGAGCCGAGCAGCTGGACGAGCAGGTAGTCGAGCAACCCGCTGCTCGCTCCGAAGGCGATGATCAGGAGGCCGTTGAAGTGCCCTCCAGTAGTGATGATGATGACGATTCTATTACTGAGTGGTTTGAGTCCGTAGGTTTCCCGCAACCTCACATGTTGGAGGGGTCCATCCCTGAGGGTATTGTGCAAGAGTTCGATTAGAGGGTGTATTACGTGTTAGGGTTATACTAGAAAGTATGCTTTTACTTTGTATAACTAAACTGAATCTTTGAGCTTTATCTGAAATAAATCTTTTATCACTGTGCTTTAGATAAATATGAATGTTATTTATTTATTGCAATCCGTTCATATAATAGTACAAGTTACACAATAGATAAATATGGTGATCCCCGGATAACTCACAGCAAGATCACATTATCATTTTCTTGTAACAAGTACTAAATTCACAACCTATATGGGATTTTGAACACCCCATTGGTAAACGGTTGATGTGTAGATCCCAGATTGGCTTATCTTGATCAAGGGATTGCACTAGTGCATGATGATGCATTGAAGAGGACCTACAGAGAGGTAATTGTACTGATTTATGGGATGAAGAATTAGACCTTAGTAGTAGTTTATTTCTAAACCACTGTCCCTTAAATAGGACTGTGTGTGATCCGTGCGTGGCACTTTATTTTGTTATGGGTAGAGAGTCAATAAGACTCAATACTTTGCATCTTGGGTGACGTCATTGATAACATGACTGTTGCTAAGATTTAATACAGAGGAACGTGTGCTTGGAAAGTCTTGCATGATTAGTCCCTTTGGTGGGCTCTAAACGTTCGTCATACTAAATCTTGCAAGTGGAATTTGTTTCCGGTATGATGATAAAGAAGAGTTGTCCTTACTCCAAGGATAAGATGTTAAATTAATTAAAGAGTTCAGTGGCTTGATTAATTAACGGACAAGAGAATCTTAAACACGGGAAATAATGATCGGGAGCCATATGATTGTAATATGGGTTAAGATGGATAGTGCAACATTAATCCTATAGTGGAGTGAGATTAATGTTAATGGGTTGAATGACATTGGGCTCAATGTTAGAATTCAAGGCCCATTAGGAGGTCCAATCTTAATTCTCCTAAAGGCCCCTCAAGTAGCCTAATTAAATGTCCAACAATGAATAAGGTGATTAAAATAAAAGATATAATTTTGGGCCCTACTTATCATTAATTTTCAAAAATATATATATAATAAAATAATGAGAGATTTTATGAAAAATAGATATGTATCTTGGATACAAGAATATCTAATAAAATCACGATCTCATGGAATTATATATATATTGCATTTTTCGAAAATAATGAAAAGAAAAATATCAAGAATTGAATATTTAGTATTCAAGATTATCAAGATTAGAATATTTCATATTCATGATAATCAAAATTTGAAATATTAGATATTCAAGATATTCAAAATCTTGTATTCTCATTATAAATATGAGATGATACAAGACTTCATAATTATTATGAATACTACTCTTGCAATTTTTGAAAATTGCAGTTCATTGAGCAACAAAATTATTTTCTTCCTTGTGTTGTGATTATTCGTGTGGCCTCCCACCGGGTGTACGAATAAGGATAAGGGAATACTTGAAAAGGCCCTTTTGGGTTAATCAAGAAACTCATTCAAGTCGTCTTTTTCTCAGAAAGTGTCTTTCACCAAGGAAACAAAGGACGCCTTTTGTCTCAGAAACTGCTTTTTCTCGAGGAGGTATAATTCACTAAATCCCTTAGTTCCGCATGTTTAGGGCTTTACGTGATATTATTTGTTCATATGTTTTGCATGCAAAGCCTGTTGTTGGGTATACAATTATTTGATTTAATTATGTTTAAATCATGATATTAATTGTAGGCTTAAATTTGTATTTAGCGTAAATCCCGAATAGATCCGCGTTTAATTCCCCAACAACTGGTATCAGAGCCGGTTTCGGGCTCTATACATTAAATTTTAATTTAAATGTTTTAATATTAAATTTGAAAATTGGATAGTAGAATTGCTAGATCTTTTTTGCAGGTATCCAATTGTCATGGTATTTAATATTTATTTATGTATGCATGTATGATGATGCGGTTTTAAAATCTGATTCGTTCGGATCGTTTTTCCCGTGAGAAAATCCACGGGTAGACTAGGATGTTTTTATGTAATAGACTAGTCTAGACGATAGGTTTATTTATTTTTGTAAATAAATTGTAACCAATATCGAAGACGAAGAACGGAGATTTTAATACCCGGAGACAAAGTTGGTGAAATTTTGTTGCGGTCGAGTGGGAGCTTAATCGAGACGGGCGATGAAGCTTGAAAACGAACGATGATTACAATATCTCATAGTCAAAACGAAAAATTAAACCATGACAATTGGATATAACTTGCCAATTTGTTTAATTTGTTTTGATGCATACTTTACTTATTTAATTTGATTAAATATTTTTATTGCATGAATATTGTGATGAAAAATCTCAACTCCGAAAATTACTAAGTATGTTTTAAATATAATTTGGTATTTTATTCTAGATAATAAAATTGAATTATTTGGCGTCCATGATTTATTTGTTTGTGAAGTCTTTTGGCTACGCATTGGCAAGCACCTTTCTCCCTATCGGATAGGCCAAAAGACAAGTTCACATGAACGAATTCTCAAAAGTATGATTGTGGATTATTATTAGTGGCGGTATTGACCCTCCCATCAAGTGACTTGCTTAAAATGAAGTGATAATTCTGTATTTAATCATGGTTAATACTTAGGTATAAAATTAGCATTTTATTACTCCCCATCGGAGTCCCTACCGATTTTATATGATCAAGTGGGAGGTGACTATTACTTTTTTGAAATTAAAAGTTTGTAACCGTTCTTGTTTGTAACTTGCTTAAATGTGTTTGCATAAACGTCCACACTCATCGTGGCTTATGTGAACTGTTTTAAGATGTCAGCCGATTTATGCTATGTATTTTTTTTTAGATTTTATACAAAGCATAATCGAAATTTGTGATAATCTTTGCGAATCGATGTATGTATTGATGCAATGAATGTTTTATTTTAGTTCAGCATGTCGTCTCCTTTTAATCCACTGTTTACAATACTTAAAGATAACAAATTGGAAGGTGAAAACTATGTTGATTGGAAACGTAACTTATTTATTGTCCTAACCGCACAACACAAATGGGTTCTTGACACCCCAAAGCCCCCTACGCCTACGGATGATGCAGATGTTGCCGAAAGGGAATATCATAGGGAGTGGATGAAATCCGATGAAATGGCTAGGTGTACCATCTTGACTTCAACGTCAGATGTGTTGCAACACCAACACCAAGACATGGAATCCGCTTCTGATATGATGTTAAACCTTAAGCAGATGTTCACTCATCAGAATCATACGGCTAGGCAAATCACCATGCGAGATATGTTGTCGCTGAAAATGGTGGAGGGAAGGCCCGTAAGGGATCACGTTCTCAAGATGATGGGCTACCTCAACAAGTTAGAGGTACTTGGAGCGGAATATGATGCGGAAATGCAAGTTGATTTCGTTCTCCATTCTCTACCGAAAAGCTTTGAGCAGTTCCAGTTGAACTATATAATGAATAATCAAGAGTTCACGTTGGCACAACTCTTGCAAGCTTTGGTATCGGTGGAGACACTCATGGGACACCAAACTCAAGTCTTGGTGGCAAGCGGTCCGACTTCTTCCACACCGAAGGGTGGGAAGAAGAAGAAGAAGACCAAAGGCCCGAGCCAAGCTAAGAGTAAGGTGACTAATGTGGAAGGGGTCAAGAAAGATACCAAATGGAAGTGTTTCAACTGTGGTGAGAAAGGACATTGGAGGACGGCCTGTCCCAAGCCAAAGAAGGCCGGGAAGAAAGGTAATTCTCATGCACTTGTTGTTGAAACTTGTTTAGCGGTGTATGCTTCCCATTCGTGGGTAGTGGATACGGGAGCCACTGATCATGTATGTTTCACTTTACAGGGGTTCCGGAAAACCCGGAAACTTAGTGCGAATGAGATCCTCATCACATTAGGCGATGTTACGAGGGTAGCGGCTGTCGCAGTGGGAGACGTGCACCTATCTTTTGAAGATAGAGTTTTAGTTTTAAAAGATGTTTTTTATGTTCCCAGTTTTAGGAAGAATTTAATTTCGGTTTCTAAATTGTAAGTTGATGGATACTCTATTTCTTTTAATAATATGGTTGTTATTTTTTGAAACGATGAGTTCATCTGCTCGGGAACATTAGTGAATAATCTTTACACTATTAAAAGTGCACACCACACGCAAAATGCTTCTTATAACACGTAGACCATTTCTAAGAAAAGAAACTTTTCTTCAACCGTGAACGAAACACTTCTATGGCATCTAAGACTTGGTCATATCAATCTAAAGAGAATTCAAAGGTTGGTGGAGGACAGCTCGTTGGAGTCTCTCCATGTTGAACCGTTTCCAACACGTCAATCTTGTTTAAAGGGGAAAATGACCAAGAGGGCCTTCGGGGCCAAGGGGAATAGAACTAGTGAAGTGTTGGAAATCGTTCACACTGACGTATGTGGGCCAATGTCGGTTCACGCTAGAGGAGGTTTTGAGTATTTCGTAACTTTTACGGATGATTACTCAAGATATGGGTACGTTTACCTTATGCGGTGCAAATCGAAAACCTTTGATAAATTCAAAGAGTTCAAAGATGAGGCCAAGAAACATAGGGGAAAGTGTATCAAGTTCCTACGATCGGATCGTGGGGGCGAATACCTCAACAATGAATTTTTGACCTACTTATCAAGTGAAGGGATTGTATCCCAATTGACCACACCCGATACCCCTCAACAAAATGGGGTTGCAGAACGAAGAAATAGAACTCTTTTAGAAATGATCAGATCCATGATGAGTTATTCGGAGTTACCCAAGTCATTTTGGGGCTATGCCTTGGAAACAGCGGCTCACATTCTAAACTTGGTGCCATCCAAATCGGTTCCTAAAACTCCCACAGAATTGTGGACAGGGCGTAAGCCTAGTTTAAGACACATAAGGATTTGGGGATGTCCGGCATATGTGTTGGATAAGGAAGCCGGAAAATTGGATCCACATTCGGAATTGAGGTTGTTTGTAGGATACCCTAGAGGAACGAAAGGGGGTATATTCTATAGTCCCAAGGACCAAAGAATCGTAATTAGTACGCATTCTAATTTCTTGGAAGAAGACTATGTGAACAGTAGAAAGCCCAAGAGTGAGATTACCTTAGATGAAATTAGAGTGCCTAATCCTATACCAAAGGTACAAGTTGATGTACCACGCGACACACCAACACAACGGGAGCCTTGTCGTAGTGGGAGGGTTGTGAGACAACCCTAGAGATTCATGTTCGTGGGAGAGTCGTCTGACTTGGTCCTCGGGGAAGATGAATTAGACCCATGGACATACGACGAAGCACTCCAAGACAAGGATGCAGATTCTTGGCAAACAACAATGAAAGCCGAGATGGGGTCTATGCAAATGGATATCAAGACAAATTTCCTTAATGGAAGTCTTGAAGAAGAAATCTATATGTATCAACCCGAAGGCTTTATTGAAAAAGGCAAAGAGCACCTTGTATGCAAGCTTAAGAGGTCTATCTACGGACTTAAGCAAGCATCGCGATCTTGGAATCAATATTTTGATCAAGTAATAAAATATTATGGTTTTGATCAAAATGAGTTTGAGAGTTATGTGTACAAGAAATGTGTCGGAACTGCCATGGTATTCTTGATACTATACGTAGACGACATTTTGCTCATTGGAAATAATGTGGCGGTGTTGTCAGACGTGCGGGTATGGTTGTCAAATCAGTTTGATATGAAGGACTTAGGGGAAGCCGGTCATGTCTTAGGGATAAAGATTACTCGAGATCGCAAAAAAAGAATGATCGGCTTATCGCAAGCTTCATACACAGATACTGTTTTGAAATGATTTAGCATGCAGAATTCCAAGAAAGGTTTTGTACCTTTTAGACATGGAATTCATCTATCGAAAGAGATGTGTCCGAAGACACAAGAAGAGATAGATCGCATGAAAGGCATCTCATATGCTTCTGCAGTTGGAAGCCTCATGTATGCTATGCTATGTACGAGACCAGATATATGCTTTGCCGTAGGCATGGTAGCACGATATCAAAGTAACCTCGGGATAGAGCATTGGACGACTGTTAAAAACATTCTGAAATATCTCAAGCGAACTCGAGATAGAATGTTGGTTTATCAGTCAGATAGTCTAATCCCAGTTAGTTATTCGGACTCAAATTTCCAATCAGATATAAATTCCATATAGATCTACCTCGGGTAATGTGTTTCATTTGGGGAAGGAGCCATGATATGGTGAAGTGTGCATCGCTGATTCTACCATGAAAGCCGAATAAGTAACTGCTTATGGAGCAGTGAAGGAATCGGTTTGGCTCAAGATCCTCTAAGTGGACTTGGATAAAATTCTGAATTTGTCTAGCATTGTAATGCTAGGGCAATTGCGTATTCAAGGGAACCAAGAGTCCACAAGGCTAACAAACACATTTAAGGATATACAATGTTAGATGAGAAATCGTTAAGAGAGGAGATGAAGATATGGCAAAGATCGCATTGGAAGACGACCTAGTTAATCCTCTCACAAAGTGTCTGCCTCTACGTACATTCGAGAGACATGTGGGAGGAATGGGACTCAAGTGTGTTGCCAATCTGCTTTTAGTATAAGTGGGAGAAATTATTAGGACATGTGTAGCACATACATATGCTGTAGTATACTTAAAAGCAGACTTTGAGTATAAGTGGGAGATTGTTAGGGTTATACTAGAAAGTATGCTTTTACTTTGTATAACTAAACTGAATCTTTGAGCTTTATCTAAAATAAATCTTTTATCAATGTGCTTTAGATAAATATGAATGTTATTTATTTATTGCAATCCGTTCATATAATAGTACAAGTTACACTACAGATAAATGTGGTGATCCCCGGATAACTCACAGCAAGATCACATTATCAGTTTCTTGTAACAAGTACTAAATTCACAACCTAGATGGGATTTTGAACACCCCATTAGTAAACGGTTGATGTGTAGATCCCAGATTGGCTTATCTTGATCAAGGGATTGCACTAGTGCATGATGATGCATTGAAGAGGACCTACAAAGAGGTAATTCTTCCGTACTGATTAATGGGATGAAGAATTAGACCTTAGTGGTCGTTTATTTCTAAACCTCTGTCCCTTAAATAGGACTGTGTGTGATCCGTGCGTGGCACTTTATTTTGTTATGGGTAGAGAGTCAATAAGACTAAATACTTTGCATCTTGGGTGACGCCATTGAGAACATGACAGTTGCTAAGATTTAATACAGAGGAACGTGCGCTTGGAAAGTCTTGCATGATTAGTCCCCTTGGTGGGCTCTAAACGTTCGTCATACTAAATCTTGCAAGTGGAATTTGTTTCCGGTATGATGATAAAGAAGAGTTGTCCTTACTCCAAGGATAAGATGTTAAATTAATTAAAGCGTTCAGCGGCTTGATTAATTAACGGACAAGAGAATCTTAAACACGGGAAATAATGACCGGGAGCCATATGATTGTAATATGGGTTAAGATGGATAGTGCAACATTAATCCTATAGTGGAGTGAGATTAATGTTAATGGGTTGAATGACATTGGGCCCAATGTTAGAATTCAAGGCCCATTAGGAGGTCCAATCTTAATTCTCCTAAAGGCCCCTCATGTAGCCCAATTAAATGTCCAACAATGAATAAGGTGATTATCATTAATTTTCGAAAATAGTGAGAGATTTTATGAAAAATAGATATGTATCTTGGATACAAGAATATCTAATAAAATCAAGATCTCATGGAATTATATATATATATTGCATTTTTCAAAAATAATGAAAAGAAAAATATCAAGAATTGAATATTTAGTATTCAAGATTATCAAGATTAGAATATTTGATATTCATGATAATCAAGATTTGAAATATTAGATATTCAAGATCTCATATTCTCATTATAAATATGAGATGATACAAGACTTCATAATTATTATGATTACTACTCTTGCAATTTTCGAAAATTGCAGTTCATTGGGCAACAAAATTATTTTCTTCCTTGTGTTGTGATTATTCGTGTGGCCTCCCACCGGGTGTACGAATAAGGATAAGGGAATACTTGAGAAGGCCCTTTTGGGTTAATCAAGAAACTCATTCAAGTCGCCTTTTTCTCAGAAAGTGCCTTTCACCAAGGAAACAATGGACGCCTTTTGTCTCAGAAACTGCCTTTTCTCCAGGAGGTATAATTCACTAAATCCCTTAGTTCCGCATGTTTAGGGCTTTACGTGATATTATTTGTTCATATGTTTTGCATGCAAAGCCTGTTGTTGGGTATACAATTATTTGATTTAATAATATTTAAATCATGATATTAATTGTAGGCTTAAATTTGTATTTAGCGTAAATCCCGAATAGATCCGCATTTAATTCCCCATAATTATGAACGGTACGCTGCTGACTTCCCTACTCCCCCTCGACAATACCGAGACCTTGAAGAGGATGATTTTACTAAGTACAAGACAAACACCGTAGAGAGCATTATTGATGAGGATGATCTTGACAGCATCAGGAGGGAATACCATATCCCCTGTGACGTGACGATGTATGCTCCTTGGAAGAATGAGAGGGCCGATTATCCCCCTGAGGGACTAACAACGATCAATATGCATACACTAGCCGCTGGAGTGACGTTGCCTCTCCATCCACTTATCGAACGTTTCCTGGAGACTATGGGTTTGGCTATTACACAGCTTACACCCAATGCCTGGACATATCTACTGTCTCTCTTCACGGTGTTTGCATTGAGGAAGTACAAAGACCGCCTGACTCCACACGAGGTGAATTACGCCCTCTGCCTCAGCAAGTGTTCCGAGGAAAGTCAGGGTTATTATTACCTGAAGGCCCGAAGCGATATGAGGATTCTTGAGGGACTGCCCAACAAGGTGAAGGACTGGAAAGAGCAGTTCTTTTTTATTGGCGGAGATTGGTTGGCACCGGATAATAATGAGGTACTCGGTGGACTTATCATGTCGCCTACAGAGTTTGACGAGTTGCAGCGTAGGACTTGTTTGTACATAAATGTTATATTTGATATTTGTGTTTAACGCCTTGTCTCTTTGTTGCAGGTTTGACTCCTCAGCGTTGGATAAAGACAAGTCTTTCTGAGGAGTTTAAGTTTACCTGCATCCTTGTCTGTCGTCGGAACAAGAAGGACAGGACTTTTGAATACCTGAACAAGCCCAGCTGCCGCATCGCCTCGGAGTTGATCACAACTCCTCACCACTTGAGAGCTCAAATTGCTCGTCCCGTGAGTATGTTTGTCAATGTTCTATAGACTTTTGATTTACATTTTGAAAAATTTTCTAACTCTTTTCATGTCTCTTTGATGTTTGCAGCCGCAGAAGTTACTATCGCTATCCCTCCATCTTTCCAAGCATTGAACCAACGATTTAGGATGGCACGAACCAAGAGCGACCCCCATTCCGTTGTGTTAGCCGCTCAGAAGGCTGCTCAAGCAAAGAAGGGTGCAGGTATCGGTCCGAGCACTTGATCCGCTGCTCCTCCACGGGCTCCTCGCGTTGAGGACCGTCAAGCCCCTAGTGGCTCTCCCAGTGGTGGTCGTCGCTTGCAGTGAGGCGATGGTTCACGCATTGAGCGTGAAGGTGAAGCTGCCAAGAGGGCAAGGACTACGAGAGCCTCGGGTTCCGGAGGCTCAGGTCGAGTTGAGGTTTCAGAACCTACACTCCCAGTCTCTACCGGCACCTCTACCGCCCCAGCCCCCATACGCTCCGTGGGGCAACTGTCGGACATCTCCTATCTAGGATGGGACCAGGACTGGGCAGCAGGGTAATATCTTTATGCCTTAACCCCTTTTATACTTAGAAAGTTTTCAAAAAATTTCTAAGTATTTTCTTGTATGATCTTTTACGCAGGTATGATCCCTCGCGTTATCTTCATCGAAGTGCGGCTGTGCATCAGTTCACGCTTGCTCGGCCTCCTAAGACTCTTAACGAACTCCAGGGTCCCCTTCGGAGAGCCATCGAGTCTGCCACCCGTCACTGGACCCAGCCTCAGGATGCTATCATTCAGCATCAGTCCCTGACGGATAACATCTGTATAGCCATGCATCACTCAAGTGGCGCCCTCATTACCGCCCAACGCGCTATTGAGCAAGCTGTAACGCTGGAGAAATCTTATGCTGTGCTAAATGATACTATGAGGAAGGAAAGAGATGAAGCAAAGAAAAAGGCTGCGACTCTGGAGGCTAAGGCCAAAGCCTCTTTGGACGCCGAACAATCGGCGATTGCAAGTGCCGAAAGGGCCAAGGCCTAAGCTGATGGTCTTCGTGCCGAGTTGGTAAGCATGAGGGCCCAGTTAGAGGAGAGTCGAGTAGCCCGTGGAAAGGTTGTGGAGTTGGAGAGAGAACTCCAGGCTACTCGCACTCAGTTGGCCGAGCACAAGGCCCAGCATACCGATTGCTATACTGCCGATGCTGTTACCGACATACGAGCCGAGTCTTCTGACTTTGGTTTTGTTTACGCCTTTGCTGAGAACCTCCGAGCCTATCACCATGCTGTTGGTGAGAATGAGGACCCTTGGCAGGCCTTGAAGAAAGAGTTCACTGACTTCCTCACCGACCGTCCTCCCAAGGATGGTTTGGTTGTTGACATTGGGGACCTCGAAGAGATGGGTGTCGATCTGAGTTCCGTGCCTCCGGGTGTTAGGATTATTGGTGGAAGCTATCCTTCTCTTCAGATCGATGCTCAAGATGATGCAATGGTAGACACTGAAGGTCTATCTCCTATTGAGGTCCTCCCGGGTCTTTCTCCTCAAGGCACTAGCGGGCATGCAGGCGACCAGGCCGGCCAGCAAACCGGCGAGCATGTTGGCCAGGGCAGTGGGCAGGCGGGCATCCAGCCGGGTGAGCAGACTGGCGACCAGCCCGGCGAGCAGTAAAGAGTTGGAAATTTCTTTTTGCTTTTTACTTGTAATTTTTTGCTTTTTCGCCCTCGAAGGCGCCCCATATGTATTTGAACTCCTTTTGTCATCAATGAATATGCAATTTCCTTTCCACCGAGTTTGTTTATGCTTGTATTTTATTGATATTTTTGTCTAAGTTACTTATTGCTCGTTTTTGTGTATGGTGTTTTAATTGATTCGTCTTACGTTTTCTTTTGCGGAATCGCGAATTTACACCTTTTATTTTCCATCTTTTTTTATGTATGCTTATTGATTGGTAAGGATCCCCTTTTATTGGTTACATCCATAGGGTTAGTCTCAATACCTTGCCTTTATTTTTGACTCGTAAGTCTTTCGAGCTTATAACTTAAGACATTCTTGATATATCAACTTATTAATTGCGAAACGATTATGTAAACCCTTTTTGAAAGGAAACATCTTTTTATTGAACATAAAATGTCTTTACAGACTTGATCCTATCTGAACCGAACCCGCTTGCCCCTATACATGTTGGGCGAGCAAGGTTTTTGAAAGAAATTTCTACAACTCTTCATTGGTAGAACTTCTTGAGGTGTGCGGCGTTCCAGGTGTATGATGATGGGTTGTCTTGCATGTCTTCTAAGTCATATGTCCCATTTGGCCAACTCTTTATCACTTTGAACGGACCTTCCCATCTTGGACCGAATACACCTGAAGGGACTGCTAATATCCTTCTCATCACCAAGTCGCCAACCTTGAACTTTCTATCTTTAACTTGCGAGTTGTAATATTTTTCCGCCCATCGTTTATAGACCGCATTCCTTAGCTCCGCCGAAGTTCTTGTCTTTCAATCAAATCCTTTTCAACTCATATCATCCTCGTTCATTCCTTCGTCATATCTGATTATCCTCCATGTCTGATGCTGAACTTCTACCGGGATGACTGCTTCAACTCCGAAGGCCATGGTAAATGGTGTCTCCCAGGTACTCGTCCTATAAGACGTTCTATAAGTCCATAGGACCTCCGGCAGCTCGTCAGCCCAACTGCCCTTTCTTTCTTCCAATTGGATCTTCAGGATGTGTTTCAAGATCTTGTTCACGGCTTCGACCTGTCCATTCGACTGAGGATGGTATGGGGTGGAATAATGTTTCTTGATATCCCACGAAGTGCAGAAGTCTCTTAGCTTACTTCCATCAAACTGTCTTCCATTATCTGTGACGATCGACTGTGGCAACCCAAATTTGCACACCAAGTTTTTTCCAAATGAAACTTATCATTTTTTCTTGGGTTATGGTCGTTAAAGCTTCAGCTTCGGCCCACTTAGTGTAATAGTCCATGGCCACTACTACGAATTTTACTCCACCTTTTCCAGGAGGGAATGGGCCGATCAAGTCGATACCCCATTTAGCAAATGGCCATGGACTATACACTGATTTTAATTCTTGCGCCGGGGTATGGATGCTTGGAGCAAACTACTGACACTTCAAACACTTTTTAGCATATCTGATTACATCTTTTCGAAGTGTTGGCCAGTAATATCCTTGCCTAATAGTCTTGTAAGCCAGAGCTTGCCCCCCGGCGTGACCTCCACGTATTTCTTCATGAATTTCTTCTAACACCTTCTGACCTTCTTCCGGGGAAAGGCATCTGATTAACGGAAGCGAGATTCCCCTCTTGTATAACTGCCCCTCAATCATTGTGTATCTGGCAGCTTGCTTCACAACTCGTCGTGCTTCCCACGGATCTCTCTGCTGCTCTCCATTGGTCAAGTATTTAATGATAGGTGTGTGCCAATCGTCGGTGGTCATCTGTTGATTGTTTACAAGTTGTTGCCCCCTCTTCAACACTTGATTAACATAATCAAATGTTGAAGGATTAGTCAGCTTTGTTATCACAACCTCTGAGACACTGGCTACTCCGGTGCTTGTAGCCAATCGATCTAGCGCGTCTGCTTGTGTATTCTCCAGCCGGGGAATTTGCTGAATATACAGTTGTTCAAATTTGGATATCAGATGTGCCACGATCCTTTGATAGATAGTCATATGCCGATCCTTTGTTTCGTATTCACCTCGGACTTGAGATACTATTAGCTGTGAATCCCCAAAAATTTGAAGTCTGGTTGCCCCCACAGCTAATGATAGTCTCAATCCCGCAATAAGTGCTTCGTATTTGGCTTCGTTGTTAGTTGCTAGGAAGTCGAACCTTATTGCTGAGGTGAATACTTGTTTGTCGGGACTCACTAAGACAGCACCCGCACCTACCGCAGAACTTGTAGCTGAGCCGTCTACGTAGAGGTGCCATGGATATATACATCCCCTCATCGGATCTTGAGGGTAGGTTAGCTCTACTATGAAGACTACTAGAGCCTGCCCTTTGATCGATGTTCGGGGAGCGTAGGTTATACCATACTGGCTGACCTCTAGTGACCACTTTAGTAATCGTCCGACAGTGTCGGGTCTGTGCAAGATTTGTCTCAAGGGGAACATCGTTAAGACTTTCACTTGGTGGTCAAAGAAGTAGGGCCAGAGTTTCCATACGCTCATCACCAATGAGTATGCCAACTTCTCCATTGGGGAATATAGCAGCTCTGCCTCATGTAGCACCTGGCTGACATAGTATATTGGAAAGTGTGTCTTGCCCTCCGCACGTACCAAGGCTGAGCTTATGGCCACCTCCGATGCTGCCAGGTACAGATATAACTTTTCTCCAGGCATCGACTTTGACAAGATCTGGGGGTTACTGAGATAGTTTTTTATATCTTCAAACGCCCTTTGACAAGCATTGGTCCAGACGTAGTTACTCTTCTAGGTTCTTTTACATATGCCTTTGCCTTTGATGGACTTAAAGAATGGCCTATTCTTGTCTCCCGATCTAGATATGAATCTGTTTAACGCCGCGAGACATCCCGTGAGTCTTTGAACAACTGGCACATCTTTTGGTGGTCCCATCTCTAGGATACACTTGACCTTTGTGGGGTTGACTTCTATTCCTCGCTGACTCACCAGATGCCCCAAAAATTTCCCGGACTGCACCCCAAAACTACTTTTCTTTGGATTGAGCTTCATGTTATATGTTCTCATGATGTCAAATGCTTGTTTGAGGTGCTCCAGATGGTCTTCCTTTCTAAGGCTTTCCACCACAATATCATCGACATAGACCTCCATCGTGTCACCAATATGTTGGTCGAACATCTTGTTAACCAGTCTTTGATACGTGGCACCGGCATTGATTAACCCGAAGGGCATTCTCTTCCAACAAAACAAATTTTTGTTTGTATAGAAAGTTGTATGTTCTTGGTCGTCAGGATGCATAGCAATTTGGTGGTAACCTGCAAAAGCATCCATAAACGTCATTATCTCATGTCCTGCTGTGTTGTCCACCAACTGGTCAGTATGAGGTAGTGGGAAGTTATCCTTGGGACATGCAGCATTGAGGTCCGTGAAGTCTATACAAAGCCTCCACGTTCCATTTGGCTTCTTGACCAGGACAGGGTTCGCCACCCATTGTGGACATAATGCCTCTTTTATAAGCTTATTGTCTAGCAGTTTCTTCACTTCGTCAGTTAATGCTTCATACTTATCGGGTCCATATTTTCTTCTCTTCTGACGCACGGGCTTCTTAGTGGGGTCAATGTTTAATCGATGGCATGCATACTCCACTGGTATACCCGTCATGTCTTCATGTGACCAGGCGAATACATCGAGGTTGGCACGTAGGAATTCCTCCATCTTGCTTCTATAAGGTTCTTCTAACTCCGATCCAATAAAAAGTTCTAAGTCCTTTTTATTGGGATCTACCTGTATGGACCTTAGCTCTTCGACTGGAGTGGCACGTCGCTTCTTACCTTTCCATCGTGGGTCTTCGATGGGTCCTTCCAAATGCATGTCCATCTCCATCGGGATTGGCTCGTAACCCAACCGGGGCTCGATGTCTTCTGGCGCGTTCATCTGGCCTTCGGGTGTTAACTCCACACCATCACTTGCCTCGGTAATGGTTGCTGGTACATCACCTTGAACCTCTGCGCTACTTTCCGCCTGCCCCCCAGTCTGTTGGCTTTGCTGGGGTGTATCGTCTACCTCCATCTCCTCCGGTGTTTGATCAACTTCCATCATCTCGGTGTCGATGGAGATAGCATCTAAGATGTTAGGCTCATCTGGGGAAGGTTGCGACGTTACATCTTCATAGACTAGCACCTGAGTGACAGGTTTCTTCAAGGCCAGCAAACATTCTCTTGCCTTCTTTTGGTCCCCTTTGACCGTACCTGCACCTTGTAACGTTGGAAATTTGATACAGTAGTAGTAAGTGGAACATGCAGCCTTGAATTCAGAAATGAAAGGGCGGCCGAGGAACCCATTACAGGTGGATGGTTGATCCACGACTAGAAAATCTAACAACCTAGTCATCCTCCTCTCTGGGTCCTCTAGCGCTACAAGTTCTACTAACAAACGTATTACACCTAGTGGGACGGTCACAGCCTCTCCGAATCCTACTATTTTATGATTACAGTCTTCTATGTAAGACTCGTAATCTCCTAACTGATCTAGTGTTTTCTTGAAGAGGATGTTTATGTAAGCTCCAGTATCCACTAGCAGTCGGTGTACTCTCGTGTTCATGATGTTTGCGTTGATAACAAGAGAGTCATTGTGTGGTGTTAGGATCCCTTCAAGATCTACTTGTGAGAACAACAAGTCCATAGTTGGCTTTGTTGGTATTTTCGACCTGGACCTCGTTTTTTGTACCTGATTGACAGTTGGGATTTCTGCCTTCTTTTGTCTTTTTTATGTCGAGCGGCCGTCTACCATTCCTCCAGCTGAGCCAATTTCCTCAAGTACAAGGATCTCGCGGTTACGCTCCTAATGTGTCGGCATTGCTGGCGGACCTCTTCGCACTTGCCTATTCGGGGCCCTTTCTGTGTCATCACTATCCTCATCATCCGAACCCCCTTATCTCGGCTGTCGTTGTCTTTTCCCTGGAGCTTTCTTAACGAATTCCGCAAGCTTCCCGTCTTCATAAAACTTCCACAATTGTTTCAAGAGGTCACGACACTCACTGGTGAAGTGTCCAATACTTTGATGATAAGCACAGAATTTGTTTGGGTTTAACTTGCTTCTATCTTGTCTGATTCTCTGGGGTGTGGCTAACATGTCTTGGTCCTTCACGGCAGTGAATACATGATCAATCGTGGTGGTTAACACTTGGTTAAGCTTTTCCTTGTATTCCGCCGTGTCTCCGAATGATTTCAAATTCTTGGGAGCCTTGTAACCACTTCCTCCGGGCTTCTTACCACTTTTCTTCTCGTCATCTTCCGTGCCCAATTGTTTTGCCATAGCTTCTTGCATTGCCACATACACCCTAACTTTATGGCGGAATTTGGCGTATGTACTAGGACACGATAAATGCATTTCTTTCTACAGGCCGTTCCTTTACACAATCCCGCCATAACCGCAACAATCTTGGTGTCCTCGCTAACTGACTCACCTTCTAGAAGGATCTTGTCAAAGCGTTCAAGGTATTGCTTGTCGGTTTCCTTCGCTCTTTGTGAAATATTGGCCAATCGATGTTTTTGTGTTAGGTATGTCCCGAACCCCGAGAAATGGGACAGGAACTCTCTAGTCAACTGGCCAAATGATTGGATGGACCTGGATGCCAATTCCGAGAACCACCTATGGGCACGGCCTCCCAAGGTCAAGGGGAAGTTTCTGCACTGAGTCACGTCTGATGCCCCCATGAAGATCATGTAGTCGGCATATTTGGATATGTGCAACTTGGGGTCGGACTCTCCCTCGTACAATACCAACGATGGAAATTGTATCTTCTTTTGTATCGGGGCTGTGGGGATGGTTGTAGACAATGGTGAGATTGGGAGGGAAGTGTATGCCTCCACCTTCTCTTTGTTGGCCACTTGTTCCCGCAAGTCCTCTACCGTTTTTTTCAGCTTTTCTATCTCCACGATCGATGACCCACGAGATGATCCCCCTCCTCAAGGCTGTTCCGGGTGCACCTCGTATTGATGTGCTTCCCCCAGCAGTCCCTCACTTCAGGTGACCTCTCTATGTGGTCGTTGGAGGTTACTTGCAGCATTGGGGCCAAACCTCTCGGATACTCGTCGTCTCAACCTATCTTGAACAGGTCTGCGTTGATGTCATCCGTCTGACTCACAAGGCTCTTGATGCTGTGAGTATTCGGACCTTCCACCTTCCGAGTGGTGACTCAAATCATTATGTCTTTCTCCCCGGGATCCTTCATGACGTTCATATTGCTCAGTTGCTTGCCCAGCTGGTTGCCCGGATGGTCGCCCCTCTGGTCACTGGTTTGATCGCCTAGGCTGTGGTTCTAGGCGATCGCACATTTTTTGTTTGCCTTTTGAATTCTCCAGAGCAACCCGTCCGCTACTGGCTTCCTCCTCTTGTGCGTGGTAACTCGTCCTCGTATCATGTTGGGTTTTCGTAGGGGCCGCTTAAATCATGGGCTGACGAGTTGCCAACGCCTGTTGTCTCTGCATTTGTTCGAGCATAGCCATCGCCCTTTCAATGTCCTCCGGGGTCTTGACCACCGAATCCAAAGTAGCTTCAATTTGGGGTCTAACCGGGGCCGCTGGTAACGCCGGGACTTGGGCTTGTCCGGCTTGTTGGCGTCCTGAAGGTTTCTTTCCCTTCCACCTTCGACTCGTCGATGTGGTTCGGGATTCGTCGTGAGAAACTTCGTACATTTGTCTCGTCATTTTTGGTAGAAATTGTGTTGGGGAAATAAATCCTTAAGGGAATTCTTTTCTAGTTCGTATTCTCGAGGATAACATTTTTTCTCAAAAATACTTATAGTTGAAGATATTCCTATCGTTCTTCACACAACTTACCAAATTGGAGTACTGTTCTTGAGAAAATAAAGAAGTAATCTTAAATTCTTCGATTGACGGAGGTTCAGGCCCTCCTTCTAGCGCCAAATTGTTGAGCAATTCTTGTAATCAAAGGTTTATGTGGCTAATAGTCTTATGGAATCACTCAATCAATAATCTAAGATAATAATATAGTTGTTATATTATGAATTGTAGAGAGAATTTAGTGAGAGAAATATTGCAAAGATGGCTCTTGTATTTGGAAATTCAGATCCTTACAAATGAGGTATTTACAAGTATTTATACCCTATTAAGGGTGAAGTGGCATCATTCTAAGCCATGTGGCTTCTGATTGTGACAAGTGTCCTCCACTTGTCAGCACCATATCCACTTGCCCCACTAACCTTAATCTAACCAACACCTATGCACTCCTTGTAAGCTCTTGGACATTTTTGTGTCTTTATTTCTGGGAGCGAAAGGTGAGCAGGCCGGCGAGCATCGTGGCGAGCAGTGGGGCGAGCACATTAGGCATGGTCTCGTGGCTTGGTGTCTCATCACCCTTGAGTCGGGCGAGTAGGCTGGCGAGCAGAGTGGCGAGCAACAAGGCGAGCAGCTTGGGTTTGGCTTCATAGCTTGTTACCTCGCCATCACTGAGTTGGGCGAGCAGGCAAGCGAGCAATGTGGCGAGCAATGAGGCGAGCAACTTAGTTCTGGCCGTGTAGGCTTGTTGCCTTGCTTTCTCATAGCTTAGTGTGAGCAATCTGGCGAGCAGCCTGTCGAGCAACTTGGACTTGGCCACGTGGGCTTATTGCTTCGTCACCCAGGGTATGGGCGAGCAAGCTGGCGAGCAGGCTGGCGAGAAACTTGTACTTCAAATTATTTACACTTGAATTGTTCTTCAATTATTGAACTTATATCCTTTTATCAACACCCACCATGTAAAATTTGTGTTAAAAAGGTCATCCCCCGAGGAGAAGGTTTTTTATTTTTTATTATGAACAGTGCAAACAATTAGTACAAGTTGGCAGCCTAAAGTATTTTTTTTAACTGATTTTACATTTTATTCTTACTTTTAGTATTATTGCTTAAATTACAATTTCTTAATTGATTTTTTGTAGGTAAAATGTTCACGTCAGGGTGGTTGATGACACCAGAACTGCTGTTTTTATCCTTTGGGATCGAGAATGTGTACAATTAATTGGGAAGACAACAACAAAATTGAAGTCTTCTAAGAATGAAGGAGAAGAAGTAGTTGATGCTTCGTTACCACTCGAAATTGAGAAGAAATATAATTTCAAAGTGCATGTTAAGGAAGATCAGATTGAAAATTACTACAATTCTTATAGTGTGGTAAAAATTTCAACATCAGCTAATTTTATATCTAAGCAGCAAGGAATCTCAAGTGACTATGGGATCTCGAGTTTCTATGCACTAATTAAGTGCATGTTAAGAAGTCCAATGTTGTTGCATTGTTTTACTAATGCAACTATATCTTATGAGTCTTCTTTAGCTATCAATAAAATATTATTTTAATCAATGTCTTATTGTTGGATTTAAATTGCTTGTAATTAAAAATATGAACAATACTACAACCTATATGACATGTTTATTGTAAAACTACAGTGCTTTTCACCCAAACAAATATATTTGAAAAATTAAAACTGAGATATCCTAAATTAAAAAGTAATTACCAATTTAAATAAATAAAACAAGAGAAGTGAGAAAGTTGTAAAAGAAAATAAACTGCAGTTGATCAATGCAGCTATACAAAAAAAGAAAAATATAATTCAAACAATAGACAAACATTAGAACTTCACCTGGGCAAGAACCATCAGCAATGGCAAAGGAAATCGTTCTAATGTGGTTAGCAAAAACTCTGTAAGCCATGTCAACTTTGTCGACATCATCATTACCAATTTTTTCGGAGTATGGATGGGCTTTTTTAGCCTAGAAAGAAGAGAAATACTCAGGGATCATTATTAATTGAAGCAACAGTTTGTGAATTAAATTATTAGAGTTAAAAAACATTCAATTATTTCTAGAGTGGTTTTAATCTTTTTTAAAATTATGCAAGACAAACAAGGGGATCTAGCTCACCTGGCCACCGGGCTCCTCACTTGAGTGAGTGACTTGGGTTCGATTCCCTTTTGGAACGAATTAGGAGGGAGATATAAGGATGAACTTGGAGATATTCTTGGGGTGTAAGGAGACTTGGTGAACTAACTTCTAACTACTAACAACTAACATTTACCTATAAAAAAAATATTATGCAAGAGATGTTTCACGACCCTTAACATTTAGAGGTCAACGTAGTCTATATTTCTAAAACAATTCTGAAGGCAGATTGATGTTTGATTCACTGTGATTCCCAACTTTTTGGTTGACCTGTTATATTGCATCAAATATGGGCATGAATACATCAGTATCGTAACTGGACCTTATTCTAAATTATACATTAACGACTACAAATTACAAGATCGCCTATTACTAAATGCCAACCATTAGCCTCACCACTCTTTGTTATAATAAAATAAAACCAGCTTAGCAGAAAAAATTGTATATAATGTTACTCTTCTAACTATATATGATTATACTTTGACGGTTATCTATAATGAGTCTACCCATTTACACCTGCCAACATTTGGTAACTATTAGACTCATCATACTTTATTATTTCTTAAATATTATATATTAGTTAATAAATAATCTATAACTATTACTAAAAACATGATTTCCTACTACTTTTTTTTCCATTAAAAAAAAGCTACTTTATTTTTTTTAATGTAATAACCATACAAATAAACATGTCTTGCAATTCTAAATTACTTAAGTAAATATATAAAAAATATTAGATAAAGATTGAATCTTACTTCAATAAAAATTAACCAGAAAAATGTCCGTACAGATACTCTAAACATTAAACACAAAAAAAAAAAAAACTGAACAATGATCTCCTCAAAATTAAAACCAAATTAAAGCAACTTTAAGATTTGTAACTGAACAAAAGTTTAAAAGACAAAAAATCAGAATAAATTTGTACTAAATCATGTTCTACCCAAACAAACAAAAAAAATCCTTAAAAGTGAAAAGGACAAAGGCAAATCAAAGGGCTCCCACAAGTTACAGTCATAACCTGTAGTGTTACACGTATTAAAGTGATAAAGAGAGGAAGAAGGAGAGCCTGACATCAATTTTGAACAATGCTTTTGCTACAAAAATCTGCGTAAAGCCATTGAAATTCTGGTATGCAAGTGTTTTATCCATTCTTTATAAAATAACTTTGTCAAGTTAGTTTCCTAATAAGGTTTTCTTAACTTTTCTTAATCTAGGTTATTTACCAAAAGCTAAAGAGAACAATGACAATTTTTGCGTAAAGTGTAAAATGATTGATTAAAATTCTTAAGAGAATTTTATTAACTTAAACTTCATAACATATTATTTTCTGATGTTTAATTGCATGGATTTTCAGCATCAACCAGTGTACAAGATCAAAAGATATAGAGAAAATCATCCATACAAGAAAGTTCATCAGACATCATGATAGGAATTAGGCAAAAAAAAAAAAAAAGCAAAATAGATGCACCTCCAGGCACAACATTCATTTACCTGCAATATATTGATTGTCTTGAAATTTTTAAATAAAGGACTGCTAAATCTGTTAACGAAATTACTATTTTTAGTATTTTGCTTTAATCATGTATATTTTTATATATGTGTGTGATTATTACGTTGAATTTACATGCATGTTTTAATCACTAATCCTTCACAACAAATAATTTACATCCACGATCATTTTCATAAGCCCTAGTTTGGAGCTTAAATCATGAGTCTCTATGCGTGCTAAGGCTCTTACACGTACTCAAAAGGTGAAAAGAGAACAAGAGACACATAAGCTTGATTAGGCTACATTCACAAAACAAACGTCAAAAAGTTCAAGCTCATGATCAAGGTATGTATTTACAAACATGTCTTTATTGCTTGGGTGGATTTTAATAAATTATGTTATTTTTTCCCCATAAGTAGAACATAAGGGTTTAACAACTTTTACAAGTTAACGCAAGACTCTTTTAGAGCTCTATAGGAGGAGAGATAAAATACAGACGAAGAAATGACCAAAATTGAATAGTGCATGCCTGCCCTTAATTGAAAATGTGAGGTTATGCCATCTTTGTAGACCATATCGTATTTTTTGAATCCCTAGAAACTATTCTGTTTGTGGGTTTTACCCTCTTTAACCACCAAATAAACAAAAGAATATTTTTAGAATGAAGATGCAATTTCCACAACCTAAGATCTTATAATTTTTTTACCTTCAAAATATATGTAAAATTGAAATACTGTATACATGTGCCATTTTAAATATTTGATATATGATTCATACAACTAATTAAATATAATATATTCCAAGTTTCAATTGATTCCAAAGTTCTGGGGAAAATTAAGGTCCTGAAAAGAAAATGTCTTATTTGAAATAATACTTCTAAAATGAAAAAATGATCATAGCATCTCAAAATATGTATAAAACACCTTATATATGAGTAATATATTGATATTAGAATTAGTAGTAGTACTACCATAACCAACAATGCATTAATACAAAACAAAATTAGTAATGCTGAATTATTCAACTTTATTTTAAAAGACCACCTTAAATGCATTTCACAAAATTTGATGCCCATAATTTTTGGATCAAATATGCATCTCCACTCTATAGTTGATATAACACATACCTCCTCTGCATCATCTTCCTTCTCAGTTTCCATTCCAGAAAGTTTTCATTCTTGATCAACCATTTATAGACTGTAATGGTTAATTGAAATACATTTTAAAAAAATAATTAAATCTCCACCCACGACCTTGATAAACAAAAAATAACAACTGAGAAAATAATACCTCCAATCAGATAATAGATTTCTTTGCAACATCATCAAATAAGGGAAAGTGATAAAACTCATGAAAGCTCTCGTTCTATAATCGACAAATTTGACCTAACTGGTGAAAAACTTAACTCAACACCCAATCGAATCTTCAATCCTATCCCTAAGCCTGAAAATATATGTCGGTGATGGCTCAATCAATGGTATCCTCAACAACAATGTTTGGGCTTTCGATTGCAAGATTCTTAGGTGGGAATCAGTGCCAAAACTGAGGGTAGATTAGAAAATTTCCGCGGGGGTTTTGAACTTGAAGACATACGTGATAGGTGGGGAGGGCAAAGGAAGTAATGAGTTCCAAGAACCCTATGAACCGAGAGTGTGTATATGAATTTAGGTGCTACCAAGGTAATTAGGTGACATGTGTCTCAAAAAAATTTATAAAAATATCTTGACCTCTTGGTCCACTAGTTTGTGAGTCACGTCTATCCAAAAATATCCACCCTTACCAAAGAGCCAACACTACAACAAAAAAAAAATCCTCTTCGATTTGATGATGAGTTACTTGACTAGTGGTGGAGAATTGGGACAATTGGCAAGCCTATGGTAGTACTTGTGTTGAGAGTGATATTGAGTGATTTGTCATAGCCTATACACATGAGTGTTGAGCGAAACACACCTGAGAGGATTGTGACAAGTGGATTTGATCTTGTGTTCATTGATTCTTAATTGATGGTTGACAAGTTGACATATTTTCCATGTGATGTTGAGCATTGATTAGGGATAGTGTTGCATGACATTGAGCAAGATGATGATCAAGTTTTGATGCAATTATTCCCCTTGTTTTGTCGTTTCAAAGGACGACCAATACTCTAGTTTGGGGGGTGATTAGGGTTATATTTGCATCAAATCATACTCATTTGATATGATTCTTGGTTGTTTTGATTGCATTTATGATACTAATGGCTATATAATTGATTATTGACATATTTTGCAAAGAATTGTGAAGTTATAGGAAAAATGAAGCAAAAATGTGAAGAGACGAGCAAGTTTGATAAATTTCAGATTTACTAAATCAATCCAAATGGTGCAAATGATATACCACATGAAAGAGCTTGAAGAGAGGGTCGCAACGCAAAAAGAATCGAGTTAATCGGAGTTCTAGAGCTCAAGATATGAAGAAAACAAGTTTGCACGAAAACTAGTGTCTTTGCTCGCGCGAACTTGTACTGCTGACCGCGTGCCCGCAGTGTAATGGTCGCGCGTTTTCAGTCTGCTACCGCGAAAATGGACCACTCGACCACAAGAAGGACCCCGCGCGACCCCTCTCCTACAAGAGGGTGCTCGCACGGTAGTTCGTTTTTCCACCAAATCAAGGGCAACTTCGTCTTTTCGCGCGTTTAATGAAGGACAAATTGGTCTATGCATTATGGGCACTATAAATACCTCAAGGATCAGATATTTTTAAGCATTCTCTCATTATCTCCAATTAGTCTTAGTTCATTAGATAGTTTAAGAGAGAGATTAGGTAGTTACTTAGTGGGTTCTTAGTTAATTTTCATACTTCTCTCTACAATATCTTTTGATCCAACCATTGGATTCTTAATCCGTTTATTGCTTTAGATTCCGCTCGTTGTTAGCTACATTTCTACAGTTCGTTTTAGCTTTTGGAGTCCCGGATTAGAAGTTAGCATTTGAAGGTTTGTTGATTGTATTCCTAATTCATCTACATTTGGTATGTTTCCATTTAATTCTCTTGTTGTAGTGATAATGATGATAGTTAGCTTCTTAATTGTTGATTTGTTCCACCAATTAACAATTGGCTAATCTCTTGTTCCATTGGTGTATGAATACTATGTTGTAGTTTAGTGTTCTGTTAATCCCATGCATGATTAAGTGATCTTGATTGATTAATTTTCTAATTTGATGAATTATTTGAATGCTTGGTGTAATCAATTGGATAATTGTGGCCAATATGAGTTAGCAATACACGTGATTTGAGTTAATTCATGAAATCTCTTAATTGAATTTTGTGCCCACCAAGTATTTGTATTAATGCTTTTATGTCAATGAAAATTGCTTAGAAGCTAAGACCTCTCAAATGGAGTACTGGGTGTTGTAGAGAGATCTAGGCACTTAATAGGGCTTTTAGGTTTGGTTAAGCAATCAAGGGATCTTGCATGCTAGGACTGATAGATACTAGATGAACCATAGTAGGATTACTCCAATGCACACACATCTCACACCAGCTCATCTTTCTAAGGTGATAGTTAGAATTTTACTAATTCTTATTGAAAAGGTAGATAAAATTCAAGAACCTTTCTTGTTTTCTTAGCTATTACTCGTGTAAACAACATTACTTGTTCTACATCGCATCATTTTCCTGAGTTCGATATTTTTATTACTTGGTCAACTTGTCGAATATACAACGTCCACGTACACTTGCGTGAAGCATACATGATATTGACAAACACAAATCATCAGGGGTTTTGGGATCTGAATCAAAACACTCAGATTGTATCCCAACATATCTGAGTTCAGATAGCGCTTGCAAATTATAATTCAAATGTTGATTTATTGGAGACATTCATACACCAGAAATGTTAAATGCAATAAAATGCTCAGGTCTGCCGAATCACAAATTAACTCTGAAAGTCGGAACTCTAGTCATGTTACTGCGGAATATAGACCACCCAGTTGGACTGTGCAATGGAACTAGGTTGGTAGTGACAAAGCTCAGACAACATGCTATCAAAACCAAAATTTTAACCGATAGTAATGCTGGACAAAGTGTGTTAGTTCCAAGAATGACAATAACACCATCAGATATTAGACTCCCGCTCAAGTTCCAGAGGAGACAATTTCCATTGATGGTCTCTAATGCGATGACCATCAACAAAAGTCAAGGACAATCCTTAAAGAACGTTGGACTACTATTAAAGAGACCAGCCTTCAGCCACGAATAGTTTTACATTGCAGTATCAAGAGTAACAAACCGAGAAGGGTTGAAAATATTAATATGCGACGAACAGGAAAAAACCAAAAATAGAACTAGCAATGTTGTTTATAAAGAAGTGTTTCATAATTTGTAAAATAATTAAAAAAAACTTTATGTTTTTAAACAAAAGAAAAAAATCAGGCTATTTCGAAACTCCACAACAAATTAATTAAAAAAAAAATTCGTGCAACACACCGGTTTATAACTAGTAATAATAAAAAAGAAGGAGCTTCCAAGCTAAGGTATGATTAGGCGGTGGACAGTGGTAATTTTTATATATATGTTTACCTATATGCTATTGAAGGAAAAAAAAATCTTAGGAATTTAGTAAGGTTGAGGCGGTGTTTGGGGAGTATAACCTCAAACCCCCCTCGAAGCCATACTTATACTTTTCTTTTACTATACAAGCAAAATAAAGAAAAATAAAAAGCAGAGAACGTCCAGAAGAAAAAAAATTAACAGCAATTTGTATGAATTAAACTAGGTATGCGTTCTAATTATCCTCTAGAAATAGAATTATATAGTTTTTTGATTATATGCATATTAGAGAGGTTTAGTTTGTTGACAATAGAAATAATTAATTAGTTAATTGATATATTGGTTTAATATTTATAGTTAATGGTTGTTAGATACGATATTGGAATTGCGTAAGCTGGTTAAGAGTTTGGAATATCGACACTTTGCAGAATTGGGGTAAATAGAAATTCATTTGCAATTACAATTCATAAAAATAATATTTTGTGAATTAGTTATGTTTGAGTGATAATATGTGATTTATATTCTATGATTATATGAAATGCACATGTGATCTTTATATTTGATATGTAATGAGCCTGTGAGCTCTATATGTTATGTTGAATGAGTCTGTGAGCTCTATATGTTATGTTGAATGAGCCTGTGAGCTTGATGTGATGTGGAATGAGTCTGTGAGCTCTATATGTGATGTTGAAGGAATCGGTGACCTCCATAATTGATATGGGTTGACTTTGAGTTCAGTTATATTTGAATATTATGAAATATGTTGCATTGCATCGCATTAAACAAGCATATCATGCATTGAAATGAAAGAAATTTGTTTTGATATGTTTGGCCACTGGTTATTCACTGAGGGCGGGAGAGGCGACCAGGGAAAACTTGGTGTAGGCCACCGTCTTATTTAATTGTACATCTTGAAAAGGAGACCTGGGGAAACCTGGTGTAGGCTACCTAGTGGAGGCCACCGTTTGATTTGGTTATTCGATTCGGAAGAGGCGATCTGGGAAGAAGCGACCTAGGAAAACCCAATGTGGAAACCTAGTATAGGCTACTTGGTGTAGGCCACAGTCTCATTTGATGATGTTGATATTGAGCTCTTTCCGGTGTATAACATTGTGTCTAGCGGCCGTGACGAGTATTTCATACATAAATTGGTGATTTTCAAAAGAGATGATATTTTTAAAAGAATCACATTTTCATGCATAATTTCTACTTACAAAGATTTATAAATTTCATCTGGTTTATGCATTGTAGGTAATCCTGATGATATGTGACGTGGTGATGAAACTGGAGTAGCTTCGACGCTCTTGCAGACTTTTGGGTTGATGTGTATATAGATGACGACCTGTGGGCAGGACCATGACTTATTTTACTTCCATTATTGTATATTTTGGTTATATGGTGATATGTATTGTATAATACATATTGATGTCGTTTAGAAAGTTTGTGGTTTAATTGCTGGTTAATAGAAACTTTGTATATGAACATGACAAGTTATTTGGGAGGTCATAATGTTATGATATTGAAGAAAAAAAATTATCGCAGGTTTTTAGATTGTTTTGTTTAATTTTTTTTTTTATATTTGTGTGGGTGAGTGTGGTCGTGTCACTAAAAATGTGTCTTATATATAAAGTAATGACATATGTATAAATATGTGTATAATTTTGTGAGTGAGCATGCAAATCAATGTTTTCTCTTTTAGTAGTATGCAAATTTATGTGGGAAGTTAAAAACTCCAAATAAAAAAAGTGTGTGAATTCCTGTGGAACGGAGAGAGTACTATAAAAAAAAGCCTATATTGTTTTTCTTAATTAGGTATAGAATTTATTCAATTTGAGCGAACAAAATAATTATGTACTCCTTCCCTCCTAACTCTTGAAGTAGGGAATGCACAACTTTTTTTTTAGAAAATGAGTATGCGAGTATAAAATTAAAAAATGAAAAAATATTTTATTGACTATTGTAAATGTATTTTTTTCTAAATGTGAAAAAAGGATTAAAATGCCCTAAATAAAAAATGTGAAAAAAGAGTTTGAATGGAGAGGTTATCATTTTCTTTTTTCTTCACAATTATGTTGAGATAAAAAGTTTTTTGGTCCCATAACTTATTGAGTGTCTGATTTTGGTCCAAGAATTTTTAATTTTTCAATTTTGGTCCCGTAACTCTTTGTATTTGTCCAATTTTGGTCCCATTTTTACCAAAAAATGTAAATATTGTCATTTTTTGCCATGCACAATGCATGTTTTGGTTGAATTTGGAATTTTTCGGCACTTTTGCTGACGTGGGTGCCAAATAATTAATTTTATTATTTATTTTGTATTTTTTACTTGCTTTTACTATATTACTGAAACACTAAGAAAAGTAATAAAATATCAGCAATGATAATGGAAAGTTCCAAATTCAACCACCATGTGCACCGTGCATGACAAAAAATTAATATTACTTTCACTTTTTCGGTAAAGATGGGACCAAAATTGAATAAACTCTAATAGTTATGTGACCAAAATCGAAAAGTTAGAGTTTTTGAGACCAAAATTGGATAAACTCTAAGAGTTACTAGACCAAAATTGAAAAGTTAAAATTTTTGATATAAAAAATGGACACTCAATAAGTTATGGGACTAAAAAACTTTTTTTCTCCAATTATGTTATAAGAATTGCATAAATTCATTAATTATCAACATTATTTAAAGTTAGATAATTATTTAACACAAACTCTCATGTTGAAATTAGTTAATAGTATGAAATTAACATAATTATAATTATTAATGCAGTTATTTGTATTTATTAATACCATTAACTTTATAAACTAATATCACAATATATATTATAAGAGCAACACTTGATAGAAATTTCTACCATAGAAATTGCCAAATATATAAAAAGAAGGCGGAGAAGCCCACGCGCATGTTATCTCATTCCTACATACTATTCCCCCCACCTCACCCCCACGCCCCAAGCCCATATATACCAATCCTAATTTCCGCCCCTCACACCCCAAATCCATATATCAATTTTGATTCCCCACCCCAAAAGCTGTTGACATTTAATTTTTATTAAATATATTTTAATTATTTATTTTTTCAATTATTTTATTAATTAAAAAATATATTTAATATTATATTATAAATAAATATTTATACATACAGTAACACACATTTAATTTTACAGTAACACATATTTGCTTTAACTGTAACACATATTTATTTCCCAGTTTGTGTTACTATATGACAAATATATGTTATTGTAAGGATAAAATATATTTTTATAAAAATAAATATGTGTTTCTTAATTTATTCGCCATCCCTTTAAATCTAGATATATTATTTCATGTAATAAATATGTTATTATATGAAAAAAATTATTTCTATAAGAATAAATAAATATTTGTGAATAATAATATTTGTTCTTATAGTAACACACTTTTTGCTCTTGAATTATGTGAAAAATTATTTATTCTATAAATATAAATGAATATATGTAAAATAACAATATTTTATAAGATAGTAACAAATATTTGCTCTAATAGTAACACAAATTTGTTTCCCAATTTGTATTATTATATTTGCAAATGTGTGTTACTATATGAGCAAATTATATTTTTATGAGAATAAATATATGTTTCTTAATTTATTCATCATCCCTTTAAATCTAGGTATATTGTTTCATGTAATACATGTTATTCTATGAAAAAAATAATTATTTCTATAAAATAAATAAATATTTGTGAATAATTAATATTTGTTCTTATAGTAACACACTTTTTGCTCTTGCATTATGTAAAAAAATTATTTATTCTATAAAAATAAATGAATATATGTAAAATAAAAATATTTTATAAGATAGTAACACATATTTGCTCTAATAGTAACACACATTTGTCTCCCAATTTGTGTTACTATATGTGCAAATGTGTCTTACTATATGAGCAAAATATATTTTTATGAGAATAAACATGTGTTTCTTAATTTATTTATCATTTCTTTAAATCTAGGTATATTGTTTCATGTAATACATACTACCTCCGTCCCACAAAAATTTGTATACTTTCCTTTTTAGTTTGTCCCACAAAAGTTTGCACACTCCTAAAATGGAAATATTCCTTTTAATCTCAACCTTTTAAACTTTTACCTCACAATCTACACCATACATATTTTACTCATTACACTTTTTCTTAAAAGCCGTGCCCCCTAAAGTACCGCAAACTTTCGGGGGACGGAGGTAGTATATTATTATATTAAAAAATAATTATTTCTATAAAAATAAATAAATATTTGTAAACAATTAATATTTATTCTTAAAGTAACACACATTTTGCTCTTGCATAATCTAAAAAATAATTTATTCTATAAAACAAATGAATATATGTAAAATAACAACATTTATAAGATAGTAACAGACTTTTGCTCTAATAGTAACATATATTTGCTTTCCAGTTATTGTTATTATATGGACAAATGTGTGCTACTATATTGGTAAACGTGTGATACTATACTACATAAATTGAGAATAAAATTTTAAATTTATTATGTAATATTATTTAATTAAATTTTATATCTATAATAATTAAAAAATTATAATAAACAAGTAGTTGGGCTGGACTGGACGCAGTGACGGAGCTAGGAATTTCGGACAGGGGGGGCCCGATTAATATTTTTATAAAGACGAAATAATATTATATTTATAAAAAGAATCATAATAAATTTCTTAAAATATATAATTTCATTAGTTTAAATTGAATAAGTTAAGTTTTGCGATGGAGAAATTTTTAATTTTTTCGACTATATAGAAAAGGTGAGATGGTGTTGGAATTGTAGATATCATAAAAAATATCATTTTCTTTTTTTAGTTAGAATGTAGTCACAATATCCATCAAAATTTCAACTTCTAATTATTCTTTAGAGGATAGATATTTTTAAAATTTCATTGAATTGTTATTAGGCACTACATATTATTTTATATAACATAGTACTTTTAGATATAAATGTGTAAAGTTTTGAAAATACTAAATTAAAACTTGAAAATATTTAATACTAAAATGTGCAATTTTAATAACATTTTTTTTGTGGTACAATAAAATATAGACAATAATGTTAAATATATTATTAACATTTATTAATTGCTTGCAAAAAAACAGGTTAAACAAGAATGTAGAAAAAATAAGTTAAGATTATGCAGTCTAAAGGAATCTAAAACTGTTTTCTAAGAGAAGAAAAAACTACACTAGCCTTCAAAATAAATTGACCACATTTACATAATAGTATAAAATAGAAAACAATGTATATATAGTAGAAAAATAAAAAATTTTAGGGGGGCCCAGTGCCCCTCCTGTACCCCATGTAGCTCCGTCCATGACTGGACGTATGTGTTTTGGATGTGGGGGAGGAGTGGGGCCGGGAGTGAGGCTGGGCGTGTGTGTTGGGGGGGATATTTAACATGCAGAATATGTAGGCGGGCGTGCGTGTATGGGAGGGATCTGGCGCGTGAGGTTATTAATTTTTTAAAATTATTTTTAAAAATTTCTACGGTAAAATTTTTATATAAGTTTTTCTCATATTAGAGCAACACTTGTGTACAAATTTCTACCGTAGAAATATCCATTTTTGAAAAATTAGCGGATCTAAATCGGGTCGGGTCAGATTTGGACATTTTTTTCCAAAATTCGCGCAACTTGTAGTTTCAGGTTTTTTTCGCTCCCAGGTATGTTACAATTTGGGCAAAGACGTGTTACAATTAAGCAAAGACGTGTTACTAATTCTTAAAAAATTAATTTTTTGTACTTTTCAAGTAACTATAAAGAAAATATGTATTTCTGCAAGTATAAATATGTGTTACTTAATTTATTTTTTATTCTCTTTGTTGATTTATGTTAATAATATGTTTTTTCGCTCCCAGGTATGTTACAATTTTGGCAAAGGCGTGTTACAATTAGGCAAAATCTGTGTTACTAATTCTTAAAAAATTAATTTTTTGTACTTTTCAAATAACTATAAAGAAAATATGTATTTCTGCAAGTATAAATATGTGTTACTTAATTTATTTTTTATTTTCTTTGTTGATTTATGTTAATAATATGTTATTCATGTACTTAATATATCATTTAATACCTTATATATGTTACATAAAATATAATATATATTTTTATAAGGATAAATAAATGTTTGTGCATACAGTAACACACATTTGATCTTGCAGTAACACACATTTACTCTAATTGTAACACACATTTGCAGTTACACACATTTGCTCTAATTGTAACATACATTTGCAGTAACACACATTTACTCTAATTGTAACACACATTTACTTTAGATGTAACACACATTTGCAGTAACACAAATTTACTCCAAGTGTAACATAAATTTGCAGTAATACATATTTACTCTAATTGTAACACATATTTGTTCCTCAATTTATGTTATTATATGAGCATATATATGTTACTATATGATAAAATGTATTTTTATTAAGAATAAATATGTGTTACGCATACAATGTAACATATACATGTGTTACATTGCATGAAAATTTTCTACTTCTATAAAAATAAATGAATATGTGTAGAAAACAACATTTAATCTGGTTGTAACATACGTTTTGCCTTAAAGTAACATGCATTTGCCCCAATTGTAACATATCTGGGAGCGAAAATCACAAGCTAAGCGAAATTTGGAAAAAAATACTCAAATTCGACCCGACCCGGTTTAGACCCGCGAATTTTCAAAATATGGATATTTCTACGGATCTTAGATCCGTAGAAATTTGTATATAAGTGTTTGTCTTGTTTTAAAGGACGAGAGAATTATTTTGAGTAAGATGTATATTTGAATTGTAGGATTATCTATTTTTGAATAGGACTATGTAATATAATTTTATATTTGGATTGAGATATGTACTAATGTCATAATTGTTGTCATATCATATAAAAATATTTGAGTAGGAGGATAATACAATAATTTTTAGTATTAGAACAATTTAATCCAAACATCTCCCATGGATCAAATAGTCTATATATGTCTAGAGGGATAGAAGAGATTTAGGATGTGGACCTTTTTTTCTTTTTTAATTCTGGGCTTAGATCAATTGAACCAAGCACAACAGTGCTAAGGATTACTATCTTAATTATATTTAATGCTCCTCTAAATTTTTTTTATATTTAATGCATTGCTAGTTTGCTTTAAAGGATAAAATTGATAAGTAATAATCGTTTTTTCATAGGATAACTGGTCCAATTTCTTCTCACATGAAATTAATTTATCCCGGATCGATATTATAATAAAATAAAACAACGTAGGATAAATGAGATAAAAATATCAATCCCTTCTAATCCAACTAAATAAACTAGATTTAAAGGAAACACACCCTAATAGAATTACATTGGATTGCGATAAAGAATACCGATGCAAAGAGTCAAGCGGGGGGATGCCCCAAGAAAATTCGATATTTTGGCTCATAATATATTGGGCGCAAGTTCCATATGCACCTGGCGCATGATGTATTCGTTCAACAATTGAAATTATTTACATTGAAAAGTATGAGTTGATTACACTTAAATGTTTATATCATTCACTAATTTTCAATATAATCAATCCATATTTTTAATATAATGAACTCATACTTTTTAGCATAATTAATCTCACCTGTGTGCACACCAGATGTACATGAAAGTTACTCCTATATATATCTCGATGATGACAAAGTTTTACGTTGGCTGTCGCATATACCTATCGCTAACTCTCCTCATCTTTCCTCACTTGGGAGTCGGACACAGGGATAACTCCCTATAGCGGATCGAATTTGAAAGAAAAAAAAGAAAAAGAAAAAGAAGGGAAACTCGATCGCTTTAATAAAAATAATTTTATAATCATCTATGCACTTACAATATAGCAATATTTACAAAACACAAAAGCTAGCTTATATACCCAAACGCATAATTAATTCTAATAAACAAATAAATACAAGCCAATCATCCATACTAATTCTTGGTAATTAAAACGTCACCAACAATTAATATTTTGGTGAATATATACATATACATATATGTTGTGGGGAAGTAACTATGAGGGTTGAATCCTAATAGCTCTTTGTCTTTTGCAATTTCTGCTCACCCACTCTTCAAAGGCCTTTGCATCATAAGGAATCCTCAAAATGCCCTCATTGCAGAATCCATATTCCTCAGCCGATCTCCATAGAAACTGCGAAAATTCCGCGTTTGATAAGGCCGTGGTGTGGATCATGAACCGTCTCGTTTCATCATCCACACCAACGGCCACGGGGACGTACCCCCGTGGAGTCACAGAAGACGATGTTATTGCTCCCCTGCGAAAGCTCACCGACCGACCCAACTTGCTAGCTCGCACTCCCATTATTGTTCTCACTATGCTTGCTCAAATAAATATATAAATGCAATTTAGGCACACGTATATTTCTTACTTAGGGGGGGGCATCTTCCGTGTGGACATTGAGTTGTTGTATTCATGATAACAACATTTTACTTATGATAACAACATTATACTTATTAATTATTTAAAGAGAAATATTGGCTGTTTATGTTATTAAATATGCAAATCAGTTTTAGTTTATATGTTATGATAATGCAGATTTCTCAAAGGTCTTTGTCTTTATTTGCAGGTACATCAGTCGACCCGGCAAATAATCTCATGGGGTTCTTCTCAATTGGTTATTTTATTCGAATTTCACATCAAATCCATATATACATTATAAATTCTCTTGTAAAAATGCACACGCATTTAGTATCTTGACAGCTAATAAAAAAAATTGAAATGAAAATTTTCTCCAAATATAAAATTTATGGTACAAATTTATATTACTAGCTACAGAGTGATCTTGGTGACATTGTGACGCACGACATATTTATACCGGATTAGTTCCAATTTTCATCAATCATTTTACTTTTGAATATCATTTGATAATAGTTACACCCTTCGTTACACTATAAGTTTCTTATTTTGTCATTTTCGTCCTTCCCAATATATATTGCTCATTTATATTTTTATTTTTTAGGAAACTACTATTCATTTCTTTATTATTATTTTTAATACTTTTTACATTATTTCTTGTACTTTTTTACTTTTCTCCATCATATAACATGTACTATATCAATATTTTAATACATTTTTTTAATATTAGTGTCCAAAAATTGTGAGCAACTTATAAGAAGACGGAGGATGTATTTTTTATGCGCTTATTGACATTTTTGTTAAATTTGGAATTGAAATTGTTAGTTTTATGCACTTTTAGTCTCATCACTTAAATATAATCCTAACCAAATTATTCTTGCCCCTTTTCTGAGATTTAAGGATCGAGCGATCCACCAATTTTTTTATGCAATTTTGTCAAACTTGTTAGTTTGACACCTCATATATAATGCCAGTTTCATATCTTACGTACAATCCCTCTGTTATGGGTGCAAAGAAAGTGAAATAAAGATTAGATGAGCAAGTACTGCTGATTAACTGAACATTATACTATCAGTTGAAGGAGGTCAGCTGATAGGTCTGCTGATGGTCATCTGATGGGGTCAGCCGAGATCATCTGGAAGTCTACTGAAAGTCATCTGGTATATCAGTGGAGTCAGCTGAGGAGGTCAGCTGAGGTGTTAGGATGATTGGTCAGGACGACAGTCAGGATGACTGGTCAGGATGGTCAGTCAGGATGGTTGGTCAGGTCAGGATGATGGACAGGACTGTTAGTTAGGATGAAGATCTACTGATGATATCAGCTGATAAAGGTCTACTGATGATATCAGCTGAGGACATATCACATCAGCAGATAAGACAAGAAAAGGGGTATACTGACTCTAAGTCAGGAACTAAACCAAGAATCAGTTACGAAGCGGTTTAAACTTCCAAGTTGGACAACTGGCTATCAGTTTAACAGAATCAAAACTGAAAACCGTTGGGCTCTGATCATTGTTCATTTTCGGTTGCAACTGTAGCAATTTCTTGTTAGTTGGTTACGATCACAAGCATTAATTAGGGTTTCCATACTCCTATATATATACGCATCTATGTATAGGGAGAACCAATAAACAACACAGAAAAACACACAGCATACTCTAGAGGGATCCAAAATACTTGTAATTTGTATCATCTTCCATTGATTAGTGAGAGAGGTGCCCTCATCCGTGGACGTAGATCATTTCTGATTGAACCACGTAAATCTTGGTGTTCTTCAATTTCTTTATTCCAATTGATTTCAAACAATCATTGTTAACTCAACACCCTCAAATATGTATTAGAATTTTTCGTTAGTTTTTTTTCCTATCAAATTAGGGTGTGGCGCGGGTTAACCGACATACCAGTTACTCTTCTCTTTAGGCTCGTCATGTTAACCCATGTGACAATTTCATATCCCATAGCATCTCGATTTTTGTGTGTGTTTTTTTCACGTAAAGTTCCATTATTAATTCATTTGAAATTATCTAATAATTCGTCCCATGGGAGCGTGCTCAAGCTTGACCTCGAACTCAAGATTCTTCTTCAGGCTTAGTCGTGTCACTCTCTTAGTGACCCCCTCAACGTCAGGACTTGGAACCTGATTTCTACGCATAGATGTAGTTTCATCAAACACAACATGAGGTGTTTCCTCCATAACAAGAGTCTGAAGTTTTAGACCCTGAAGGCTTTGCTAACTGTGGAATATCCTAAGAATATTCACTCGTCAGACTTGCTATCAAAGGCCTTCAGTTGGTCTTTCCCGTTGTTCAGAATGAAACACTTACACCCAAAGATATGTAAATAAGAGATGCGAGACTTCCTCTTGTTCCACGTTTCATAAGGTGTCTGAGCATGTTGTTTGTTCAGCATAGATCGGTTCTGAGTGTAACACACAGTGTTGATCATCTCAGCCCAGTACTTCTTGGGCAGTCCTGACTCAGCTAACATGGTTCTGACAGTTTTCTTCAGGGTCTGATTCCTTCTCTCAACTACTCCGTTCTGCTGCGGAGTCCTAGCTGCAGAAGTCTCATGAGCAATGCCATTGTTAGTACAAAAATCAGTTATATAAGAGTTAATAAACTTCATTCCCCAATCTGATCTGATCCAGACAATGCTCTGACCCTGTTCAGTACTCAGTTTCCTGAGTAACTCTGAAAGCTTCACTTGAGTCTCCTTCTTGTTCAGCAAGAAAATAACCCATGTGTACCTGGAATAATCATCAATAACAACAAGGACATATTTCCTACCATTGATGCTGATAGGAGTGATTGGACTAAAAAGATCCATGTGTAGGAGCTGAAGTACTCTGTCAGTTGAGAAGGCATTCTTTTCTTTGAATGAAGCTTTTGTTTGCTTGTCTTCCTGACATGCTTCACACACGTGGTCCTTGCTAAAAACATCATTTGGAAGACCCTTTAAAAGAGAAAGTCGAGAAATCTTATTAATAATCTTGAAGTTTAAGTGGTTCAAGCGTTTATTCCAAATCCAACTGAGTTCAGCAGAACTCTTAGGAAGTAAACAGTTCTCAGGAGAGCTGCTCTTGAAGTCAGCAAAATATACGTTGCCTCTCCTTACACCTGTTATGAGAACCTTTAGTGTAGATTTATCTTTCACAAGGTATATATTCGATGTGAACTCTACACTATATCCACGGTCACAAAACTGACTTACAGACAACAGGTTATGCATAAGACCCTCAACATAGGATACATTAAGCACACGTACAAAACCAATAACAAGAGTACCACACCCTCTGATGAAACCCTTAGAGTTATCACCAAAGGTAACTTGCGGGTCATCCTGAGCAATATAGTCCTAAAGGAGATCGTGGAAACCGGTCATGTGCCTCGAACATCCTGAGTCAAAGTACCAGTCCCCCTTCTTTGGATCCTTCCTCTTCTTCTAGCATTACTTTGTATTGCTAGGGCTATCCTTAGTTGGAACCAAGAATACCAAACTACTCAGGGTGTTAGATTGGTTGGTTAGAAGGACTGGGACTTGTAAAACGCCCTGGGGTTAGTTCCTAAGAGAGGAAGTTGGCTATTCATGTCCCTTGGCACGTAAAACCCAAGTACCTATCCTCAGGTTTTGAGGGTAGCTTCCTGTTAAATCAGGTCGTGGACGTAGGAGTTGGTTATCTCCGAACTACGTTAAAAAGATCCTTGTGTGCTGATTTACTTATTGCTCAGGATCATAATTGTCATCATATTAAACTGAGCATTTTGCATTGTTTTGATCTTCAGGCTGAATCAATCATCCTGACCTTTAAAATTGTGCACCAGCCTTAACCACCATTTACTAAGCAAAGTCAGTGAAAACATTTTCAGAAACTAAAACGAGTATAAACTAAGGGCTCACATTCCGCACGTACTCTAGCTTACTGAGATAGTAGTCAAACTGACTAGCTTCCGAACGGTCAGTAGGTTTGTTATCTCTACTGAGCTTCTGAGCACAAGTCTCATACTCAGCATATCTGACTCCTTTACTGATTTGTCCCTGCTGCCCCTGCGGACTATCGGTTTTGTTGAGTAACATCAGGATCTTCCTGACTGAGTGTGTTAGATCATTTTTTGAGTTTCGAAAAAATCTGATATCAGTGTATTCCCCCCATACACTGATTATACTCATTTCGGGACCAACAAGTGGTATCAGAGCAGTGGTTCAAAAGACCACTGATTTTGTTTACCAACAGTTTCTAAGGAGAAACTTTTGGTGGTCAACTGAACTGATCAGGGTCCTTGCACATCTCTACTCCATCCATGATCAGATGCCCCAGGTGATCGAGAATAGCCCTATCAAGTTCATGACCAATCGTGCCACCACCTAGCCTGTAGCTGGAATGTCCCTATTCCGGCTGCTGGAGATGAGCCAGTGGAGAGGTCCGTGCTTACATCTGATCAAATTAAGCAAATCGGACTGGATAATGTTGTGAAGAACATTATACTCCACACCGTTTCTTACGAGAACTCGGTCAGGCTTATGCATCTGAAAACCGCAAAGGAGATCTGGGATGCCCTGAAGGAGATGAGTGAGGGTTCTGAAAAGATTAAAGAGAACAAGAGAGATCTTGCTATCAGGAAGTTCGAGGCATTCAGGATGGTTGATGGAGAGACCATCGATCAGATGGAAGCTCGGTTCATTAAGATGATGAACGAGCTAGCAACCCTTGGGAAGGACTTTCCCAAGAGGGAGGTGTCATCTAAAATCCTGAACTGTCTTCCTGAAAGATGGGACACATGAGTGATCTTGTTGAAGAACACTCAGGATCTCACTAACGTTCCTTACTCTCACCTATTCTCAGAGTTAAAGGCTCTGGAATTCGACCTCGATAAGAGGAAGATGAAAGGTGTTGCTAGTGAGGATGTCAGTGAGGAGAAGACACCTGAGAAGGAAAAGAGCGTGGCTCTTAAAGCTACTCCTGAGCCTGAGGCTGGATCTTGCTCAAAATCATTGAGGGATATGAACAAGGATGAGCTAGCCCTGGAGTACAGCCTGATGGCACGACGATTAGAGAAGCTGAACTCTCGTTTCGGCAGGTATAAGAAGTTTTATACTGACAATCGTGAACGCAGGTATTCCAACCCCAGGAGATTGAGCCCCCAGAGGGAACAAAGGAGGGGTTCTGATTCCAGGAGAGAGAGAGACGAGCCTGAGCGGCGAAGAGATGAGAAAAGCTCCAGAAGGAGAGACGACGCTGAGCCCAGAAGATCCAGCTCCAAACCTGAACGATCATCAGAGAGCAGGAGGGAGTCGTCAGATAAGAGGTACACTGATAAACCGGGTGTTTCTGATGTAGAATAGTGTTACCATTGCAAGAAGACCGGACATTATCAGTATGATTGTCTGGAGCCCAGTGCTCGCGAGAGAGAAGATCGGAGAGCAAAGAGAGATCTCAGGGCATCAGATCGGAGAGCTTTGATGGCTGAGGATTCCTCAGATTCAGATGGCCCAGGACGCCGATCCCCTGAACTCTTCTCCGATGAGGAGTATGATGATCTCTGCCTGATAGCAGATGATGAGGTATGTTCTTCTGCCTCTTCTCCTGATCACGCACCTGAGCTTAGCTCAGACTCACAAGAGAGCTCGACCTTCAGCTTGCCCTAGAGCAATTGATGGTTGACTTCTCGAGGCTGCAGGAGACTCATATTCACATAGTGGATGTGAATGCACAACCGAGTGGGAGAATGATTGGTTAACTGAGCCTCTCAGAATGAGAGATACTGAGGAAGCCTTGAGGTTAGTAAACCTCCAGGAAGAGTTGCTTCGTGCCCGGAATAAGCATGATGAGACTCCTATGACGGTTGAAAGACTGAAAGGTGTAATCAGCTCGCTGATTGAGACTCGTGATATTGATCTATTCCTTGCTCAGGAACAACCGAAGATTGAGCGAATTACTCTGAGAGGGATGTTCGAGGCTGAGTGGCAAGCTCGCCTTAGTGATGAGCAAATTGCTTGGGACCTTGAACTGATCTCAAACGAGAATGCTCACCAGAAGCTAGTGCTTCAATACACCACTGAGCTTGAGGCCCTAGAAAGAGAAAATGTGCACCTTGAGGAAAGGGCAAGAAAAAGAGAGGTGCTTTAGAGAGCAACTATCAGAAGGTTTTTGTCCCTGCCCAAACTGATGACAAGGGCCCTAGTGTTGCTCATCAGGATAAGGGCAAAAGGAAGGAGAAAGTGCCTGCTGAACCTGTCAGGCAAAAGGCTGATGAACAAAAGCCAAAACCCAACGGAAAGATCAAAGTTCCTCACCAAGAGCCGAGGAAGATGGACCAAAAGAACTCCAAGGCTCAGCCTAGGAATCCCCAGGCTAAAAGGAATTCAGCCCCTAGCACCTCTCAGGCTAGGCCTCAGAATGCTCAGGGTGGAAGGACTTCAGGCTGAAGGAGACCTCAGGCGAAGCCGAGGAATACTGAGGTCCAAAGGCACAGGACCCATCAGGAACGTCCCAATCCTCATTGGAGAAGGACGAACCAGGTGGCACCTGAAGGGCGACGGAGATCTGACTCTGATAACACTCAGGCCAGACCTCAAGTGCCTAGAGGTCAGGCCCGAGCTGCTCCTTCCCAGGATAGACCTCAGCTCAACGCACGCAGGCCAAGGAGGAACAGGAGGCCCGCCCCCAGGAACAAATCCAGGGCTCCTAAACCTCAGGCTGACACCCATACACCCTCAACTTCCCAGGCACAAAGGAAGAAGAGGACAGTGTATGTTGATGTTTCAGGGAGACAGGTTTACACTTCTGATGCTATCAAAATTGTTAAACAAATATGGATCCCGAAGGGTATGGCTGACACTGTAGGACCCAATATGAGATGGGTACCTGAGGCCTGATTCTTTTCAGGTCGCTGCGGGCTACAAGAAGAGGAAGAAGGATCTGAAGATGGACTGGTACTTGGACTCAGGATGTTCCAGGGACATGACCGGTGTTGGGACAATCTTAAGTGTTTTGATTAGATCCCAAAACCCCTTGATGAATTTGCCTAAGTATAGTTCATCAGGATGATAGGCTCAGGATAGATAACTTAGAATAGATTTTTTCTATTCACAGGTATTCAGTTCAGGGGGAACGTGTTGATGAATGAAGACTGATGGTGACGTCCCTAAAGTCTGAAGTCTGAGACATTTCCAACCCTGAAGGCATGATCGTCCTGAAGATGATCAACCTGAAGCTGAACCTGAAAAACCTAGAAAGACCCATGAAGATGCCTAGAAGCCATCCTGAAGAAGTCCACTGATCCTGACAGAACTGAGTAGACTAAGCATGCTCAGGGAAGTCTCTATCAGTGAAGGCACAATGTAACCTTGGTCAGGCTGAATGTGTTACTGATGTTCATAAGTCCTGACTTGGGCCTAATATCAGTTAACCTGATATTTGTAAGTCCTGAGACCCAAAGGTTACACGTGCGAATGGAAGTCTGATGAAGCAAAAAGAATGTCAGAGTCTCCAACATAAGACAAACATTTATGCTGAGTAAAGAACGAGGAACCCAGAGTTATAAATGTACGAGGATCAGTAAAGTCAATACCGATAAACTAGCCATTGGACAAGCGACCAGTTAGAAGGCGACACGCATGTACGGAGACTGAGCGCATTTAATGCTTCTCAGAGGTACAGGCGGCGGATCAGAAACTTTGCCATACTAGGTATGGTCTCTGTAGACAAGGACAACCAGCTTCTGCACCCACCTAAAATAGGAAGGTTTGAAACGGATCACTTCCAACGGATCTATTTCAAACCTCCCTATAAATACAGAATGCCTTGCTCCTATTCAAGGCAAACGGGAAATTTCCAAGAGAAACTCTCAAGATTCCATGCACTCAAAGTTCAATTGAAGCAACACTCTGAAACCTTAAATTTCAATAGTGTTGTAGTAGGAATCTATTCTGTATTTTGCTTAGAGTATTGATCCTATCCTTAGAACTGATTTGTTAGAAGGATCAATACACAATAGTTAGAAAACGTGAATACCAAACCCCTCAGGTTGTGAGTTGTTTGGTAGGAAGGACTGGGACTTGTAAAACGCCCAGGGGTCAGTTCCTTAGAGAGGAAGTTGGCTATTCGTGTCCCTTGGCACGTAAAACACAAGTACCTATCCTCATGGTTTTGAGGATAGCTTCCTGTTTAATCAGGTCGTGGACGTAGGAGTTGATTATCTCCGAACCACGTTAAAAAGACCCTTGTGTGCTGATTTACTATTTGCTCAGGATCATAAACTGTTATTCATATTAAACTAAAGCATACTTGCATTGTTTCTGAAAAACCATCAGGACTGACTTGTCATCCTGATCAGTAAACTGTGCACCAGCCTTAACCACATTTTCACTAAGCCAACTGATAAGTTTTCAGAACTAAAATGAGTAAACAATTAAGGGCTCACATTCTGCACTAAACTGAGCTTACTGAGATAGTAGCCCAACTGACTAGCTTCCGAGCGGTCTGTAGGATTGTTAGCTCTACTGAGCTTCTAAGAGCACAACTCTGACTTAGCTTAATTGGTTCATTGATGATCCGTCCCTGCGGCCCCTGAGGACCATCAGTAGACTGAACATTTTCAGGAGCTTCCTGACTAAGTCTGAAAGAGCATTTTCCTGAGATTTTGGGAAAATCTGACATCAGTTTATTCCCCCAATACACTGATTATACTCGTTTCGGGACCAACAACTGGTATCAGAGCAGTGGTTCAAAAGACCACTAACTTTGTTTACCAACAGTTTCTAAGGAGAAACTTTTGGTGGTAAACTAAAGAGAACTTGTTTCTGAAAACTTGCATTCATGACATCCGGTTCTAAGCGCCTCGAAGGTAATCTTTCTGAATTCTCTATTGACAATTATGATTATTGGAAATTCAGGGTCCTTGCACATCTCTACTCCATCCATGATCAGATGCCCTAGGTGATTGAGCATTGTCCGATCAGATTTATGAGGAATCTTCAGACCACCTGGCCCGTAGCTGGCAATGTCCCTATTCCGGCTGCCGTAGATGAGCCTGTGGAGAGGTCAGTGCTTACTACTAATCAGATTAAGAAAATCGGTTTGGATAATGTTGCGAAGAACATTATACTCCACTCCGTTTCTTATGAGAACTCGATTAGGCTCATGCATCTGACAACTGCGAAGGAGATCTAGGATGCGCTGAAGGAGATGAGTGAGGGCTCAGAGAAGATCAAGGAGAACAAGCGTGATCTTGCTATCAGGAAGTTTGAGGCCTTAAGGATGTTGGAAGGAGAATCCATCGATCAGATAGAAGCTCGGTTCATTAAGATGATGAACGAGCTAGCAACTCTTGGGAAGGACTTTCGCAAGAGGGAGGTGTCGTCTAAAATCCTGACAAACATTCCTTACTCTCACCTATTCTCAGAGTTAAAGGCTCTGGAATTCGACCTCAATAAGAGGAAGAAGAAGGGTGCTGTCAGTGAGGAGGTGAGTGAGGAGAAGACACCTGAGAAGGAAAAGAGCGTGGCTCTTAAAGCTACTCCTGAGCCTGAGGCTAGATCTGGCTCGAAATCACTCAGAGATATGAGCAAGGATGAGCTAGCCCTGGAGTACAGCTTGAAGGCACGGAGATTCGAGAAGCTGAACTCTCGTTTTGGCAGGTATAAGAAGTTTTATACTGATTCCCGTGATCGCAGGTATTCCAGCCCCATGAGATCGAGCCCACGGAGGGAAGAAAGGAGGGGTTCAGATTCCAGGAGAGAGAGAGAGGAGCCTGAGCGGCGCAGAGATGAGAAGAGGAGAGATGATGCTGATCTCAGAAGATCTTGCTCCAAACCTGAACGATCACCAGGGAGCAGGAGGGAGTCATCTGATAAAAGGTACACTGATAAAAAGGGTGTTTCTTATGTAGATCAGTGTTACCACTGCCACAAGACCGGATATTATCAGTATGATTGTCCGGAGCTCAGCGCTCGAGAGAGAGAAGATCGGAGAGCCAAGAGAGAACTCAGGGTATCAGATCGGAAAGCTATGCTTGCTGAGGATTCCTCAGATTCAGATGGCCCAGGATACCGGTGCCCTGAACTCTTCTCCGATGAGGAGTATGATGATCTCTGCCTGATGGCAGATGATGAGGTATGTTCTTCTACCTCTTCTCCTGATCACGCACCTGAGCTTAGCCTAGAGTCAACAAGGGACCTCGACCTTCAGCTCGCCCTAGAGCAATTGATGGTTGATTTCTCGAGGCTGCAGGAGACTCATATTCACACAGTGGATATGAATGCACAACTGAGTGGAGAAAATGATCGGTTAACTGAGTCTCTCAGATTGAGAGATACTGAGGAAGCCCTCAGATTAGTAAACCTTTAGGAAGAGTTGCTTCATGCTCGGAATAAGCAAGATGAAACTCCACTGGCGGTTGAAAGACTGAATGGTGTAATCAGCTCACTGATTGAGACTCGTGACACTGATTTGTTCCTTGCTCAGGAACAACTAATGATTGAGTGAATTGCTCTGAGAAAGATGTTCGAAACTGAGTGGCAAGCTCACCTTTGTGCTGAGCAAACTGCTTGGGATCTTGAGCTGATCTCAAAGGAGAATACTCATGAAAAACTGGTGCTTCAGTACATGTTCGGTGTAAATGAATCCTCACGCAAGTGTACGTGTTCGTGATTAGCGTGGTAAGCTTGACCAAGTTTTAATATATCGAACCCAAAGGAGATGAGGATTTGAATGATAATTCATTGTTTCGATTGGCTAGCTAACAAAGCAATAAAAGGCAAGGGTATCTATCGTCTACTAATTTGTCAAAAGAGCAAACTACCTATCACCTTGTGTTCACAAAGTGAGCAAATGTGAGGGAATGTGCTAGTGTACTATCCTATGTTTCGTGAGTGAAGTATCACTTTATCATTCAATGAGATTGTGTATAATCAATGGACAAGCCTCTCTAACATGCAGAAGGTTTCCCTAATACATCTCAAAGTCTCTAATTGTTCATCTAATTCATTAAAGATAATTCTCACTATCTTAGGAATTTCATCAAACACTTGATATGCATTGGCCTTAATATAAGAAAATTTAGGAAATAAGCTCTACTTTCGCAAGAGACTAACTCCCTAATGGCCCTCTTATCTTCTACACATGCAAGCATTCATACAAACCTTCCAATTAGAGAATTGATCATACAACAATTCAAATCATTCAAAAGATCAACATTTCACATCACTACTTCATAGGAATCATACACTAACACCTAAAGGGATTAGCTCATGGCTAATTGAGTAAACATAAGAACAATGAAGCTAGGAACTATCATCATTAAGAAAGAAATGTAAAGAAATTTACCTATTACAATGATAATTGGAAAGATAAAATTTACCTCTAAAATGCTAACTTGAAATCAGACAAAGGAAATTGAAATTCGATCGGTGAGAATGTAGCCTACAACCAGACGAGCATGCAGGAATAATCGGATCGACGATCACTACGGTAGATCAAAAGTTATCTAAGAATTTGTGAGAAGAACTATTAAGAAACCTCCAAGTAACTACCTCACTCTCTCTCTAATCTAAGAAATGTGTCTTGGATTATGACTTGGCTCCCTTGAAAATCTGATATTTAGAGTATTTATAGTGCCTACAATGCTTGGTCCAACATGCCCCTCATTAAACACGCGAAAAGACAAAACTCCCCTTCGAAAATGGAACAATCGAGCCATCGCACGATCGCCAGCAGGTGGCCGCACGAACCAGGCTCGTGTGAGCATTCATACGATGCTTTGCCGTCCGAACCAGAGGGGTCTAGCACGAACGTGGCTTGTGGTCGCACGAACGTGGCCTGTGGTCGCTCGAGCCCGGCTTCGACTCGTCCGATCGATCCTCGACTTCTTATTTTCTTCATATCTTGAGTTCTAGAGCTCCGATTGACTCGATTCTTTTTCCGTTGCGACCCTCTCTTCGAAATCTTCGACATGGTCTATCATTTTCCTCTATTGGATCAACTCAAATTTTCTGAACTTTTACGAACTTGCTCGTCTTTTACCAGTTTTTGCTCGTTTTCACTACAAAACATATTTTCTTGCCACAAAATGGTTAATAGCACAATTTATACCAAATTAGGGTCAAATATGAATATAAGCACATCAAAACCATATAGAAATGGATGCAAAAACATGCAATTATGACCCTAATCACACCCCCAAACTAGATTGTTGCTCGTCCTCGAGCAACGAAGCGATAAGATAGGGGAATAATTGTATGTATGAAGCATCAAGCACAGGATCATATGCCATAGAATCATAGCTCAATATCAAACAAGTCTAAAATGCAATTTCATCAAATCAACAATCAAAATCGAATCAATGAACAAATTGTCAAATCAACAAGTCATGATCCTCACATAGAAGTGTATAGCTCAACTCTCAAGTGTTTGAGGTTCTCTCAATCTTCACACAATGATACAAATACTACCATAAGCTTGGCTCAAGTCTCAAATTCTCCACCACTCGATATGACAAATCATTCACAAATCATTGAGGACTTTCATGAGGTTGTAATGTTGGCTCTTTGGTAGGGAAGGGTAGATATGGATTAGAGTGACTAAGTATGATTAGTAAAGCATAGAAGGAATCAAGTAATAGTCATTCACATCTTTATGCAATTGTGCACATTCTTCATGCTCTTCAAAATCACACTTCAAAATCATTCTTCCCTTCTTTGCAACTTTTATCCAAACTCACAACAAAGGTAAACTTGACCATATTTTCAACAAAAGTCAACTTTTTCTCATGCTTTGCTAGCACTTGCCTTATTTTTTCACAAATTTTCAACCCATGCATGCAATTCTTCATATCTTCCACTTTAGGCCACCATAATCTTCATCATATCACCAATCTTCCTTCCTTCTTTTCACTCTACTAATCATAGGGACAAGAGAGTTCCATAAAGAAAGAAAAATGGCTTAAAGTGAGGTTAGCCAAAGGAAAGGTCTAAAGGCACAAAATGGTGAGCAATGGACAGAGAGCCTTGCACCCATTCAAGGCTAACGAGAAATTTCCAAGAGAAAGTTCTCAAAAATCCAAGCACTCAAAGCATACTTTGAACAACACTCTACAATTAAGTTTCCCTAGTGTTGTAGTAGGATTCACTCTGTATTTGCTTAGTTCTGATAGCTCTAACCTTTAGCATTGCTTTGTATTGCTAGGGCTATCCTTAGTTGGAACCAAGAATACCAAACTACTCAGGGTGTGAGATTGGTTGGTTAGAAGGACTGGGACTTGTAAAACGCCCAGGGGTCAGTTCCTTAGAGAGGAAGTTTGCTATTCGTGTCCCTTGGCACGTAAAACCCAAGTACCTATCCTCAGGTTTTGAGGGTAGCTTCCTGCTAAATCAGGTCATGGACGTAGGAGTTGGTTATCTCTGAACCACGTAAAAAGACCCTTGTGTGCTGATTTACTTATTGCTCAGGATCATAATTATCATCATATTAAACTGAGCATTCTGTATTGTTTTGATCTTCAGGCTGAATCAATCATCCTGACCTTTAAAATTGTGCACCAGCCTTAACCACCATTTACTAAGTAAAGTCAGTGAAAACATTTTCAGAAACTAATACGAGTAGAAACTAAGGGCTCACATTCCGCACGTACTCTAGCTTACTGAGATAGTAGTCCAACTGACTAGCTTCCAAGCGGTTAGTAGGTTTGTTATCTCTACTGAGCTTCTGAGCACAAATCTCATATTAAGCGTATCTGACCCCTTCTGATTTGTCCCTGCTGCCCCTGCGGACTATCAGTTTTGTTGAGTAACATCAGGATCTTCCTGACTGAGTGTGTTAGAGCATTTTTCTGAGTTTCGAAAAAATATGATATCAGTGTATTCCCCCAATACACAGATTATACTCGTTTCGGGACCAACATGTATCATAAACTTATTACTTTGCATAAGCAAATTAGTAAATATAAAGTTTGATAAAGTTGAAACAAAGTGGTTATTGTTGTAGAATGGTAAAAAAAATTAATATGAATACATAAAAAACCAAGGGAATGATGTGTCATGTTGCATTGTATTTTGTGTTGGTATGTCATGTGGACAAGTCTTTGAATGAGCATAGTAGTTATCTTTTATTTGATTATAAACTCCTTAGTCGTTGATAACATACGCAGGTTAAATATTATAATATAACCTTAGATTTTATAAAATGATATATATAGCATGTGTGTGAGAATACTATGAGAGTGGTTGTTTTAAATTGTAATTGAAAATATAATTCTTAGGGTGTGTTTTGTTGAACAGATAAACTAATAATCCCGCCAAAACGTGCATGTTTTGGCGGGATAGACTAGTTTATCCATCAAACAAAACACACCCTTAATGTATAAGAGAACTTAAGATTTTGTAAAGTAATGAGTTATATACTCAAATACTAAATTTTTTATTTTAGAAAACAAAATAGTTTTGGAGAATCTGCTTATTAATAATAAAAATAAGTGAAATATTTGCCATGTAAATCACCCTTATCTAATAATGTTTTGAAATTGGAAGACTGTTTTTCTAAATTTAAAAATAAATATTGTTTGATAAATAGATAAAGTAATGAGAATTGCATTAATTTATTAAGATATCAAATTGGGGGCTAATTGAAAATTTTAATTGGCAAAATATAATGTCATTTTGAGAAAATGAATGCAATGACTTGGTCCACTTGTGAAAAAAAATTGTTACAAATTTATTTTGTAAAATTATAAAAACATACATACATACATACATACATACATACATATATATATATATATATATATATGTGTGTGTGTGTGAATTTGATTTTGGACCTTAAAAATCACAGAATTTTTGGAAAAATTAATTTTATATTTTACAATAAGTTCAAATTTTTGGATAATATAATATTTTTTAAATTATAATTTAATATAAATGAAATTATTGCCAGTAAAATTTGAATTAAGAATATAAACCTGAACTAAAGACACTTATACCATAAAAAATTCTCTTATATAAAAAATTCAAAATTGAACAAATTTATCCATTTATACAGTTAACATGAATATGGTCGATCGGGGCAAAACGAAAGCTAATTTTGTATTTTCTGACAAAATTAAAATATTAATTTAAATATAGAGGCATTGGAATTTGAGAATACAGATAACTTATGAAACCTGATTTAACATATGGTCAAATATGAACATAATCTCATCAAAACCATATAGAAATGGATGCAAAATGATGCAATTATGATCCTAATCAGAAGCGCCTTGCGTGAATTGGCGCGTGAGTCCCAATTCGCACGTTCACCTGTGCAAGATCGAGTGGCTAGACAAAATTCTGGATTTTCAGGGGCAGCTTCGTCTTTTACGCGTTTTAATGAAGGGTATTGTGGTCCATGGATGAGGAGTACTATATATAGTTGAAGCATCAGATTTTCAAGGACATTCTACACACTTTCATTCATTTTGTTAGATTCTTAATTAGATTAGGGACTTGAGAGAAGTTATAACCTTAGATTTTCTTAGTCTTCAATCTTCAATTACTTTTAATCTACCCGTTGGATCGATGATCCGTTTGTTACATTAGCTTAGTCGTGATTAGAGCTACGTTTTACGGTTCGCTTTTGCATTTCAAGTACCGGATTGCAAGTTTGGATTCCAAGGTAGTAGATAGCACTTTCAATTCTCTTGTTTTAGGTAAGAATTTTGTAATCTCTTTTCATATTAGTTGTCATGATGATGTTAGATACCTTAATTGTTGCTTTGTTCATTCAATTAGCCATGGGCTAAATTCTTTATGCATTGGTGTATAAATCATATGTAGTAGTTTTGTGATCCTATTAATCCTATGATTGCTTTGTGATATTGGAAGATTAATTCTCTTAATTGATGTTATGAATGAATGTATAACTTTGCCAATTGGATGTTTAGAGCCTTAATGGATTAACAAGACATGAGAATTGAGCTTATTCCTAAAACCTCTTTATTGAATGTTGTGCATGCTAGGTGTTTGATGAAATGCTTCCAGGACAACGAGAATTGCCTATGAGTTTAGTCACCTTAATTAGGGTATTAAGTGTCATTAGGGAGACCTAGGCACATTAATAAAGCTCTTGCTTAATTGATCAATCAAGTGAACTTGCATGATTAGGAGAGATAGGCATCAAATGAATAATAGGAGGATTACACTAATACATGTTTCCACTCTTGCTCACTTTGATAAAAGGTGATAGGTAGTCTTTCTATTTTTGTCAAGAATAGTAGATAAACACCCAATCCTTTAATTTCTTTCCTAGATTCAATTCTTAAAACAACGATCTTACTTTACATTGCCCCGTTTCCCTGTGTTCGATATTATTACTTGGTCAACTTGCCTAGTTTACAACTACCACGTACACTTGCATGAGACACAATATTGGCAAACAAGAATCAGAGCCACAAGGAGTTCATGAGCAACTTGCTACTTGAGGAAGAGCCACTGCTCAATGTCTATGATATTTTCCTTGAAGCTAACAAGACATCCAATGTTCCTGTCATCATCCTCTCGGACACCACCGCCAATGCAAGTGAAGCTCGTGCTAATGTTGAAGTTAACCCTAATGTGGTAGAATGAATTATGTTTCTATTATGAGTATTAGGTTTTTTTAATGACTGTTAACCATCAACTCTTATTCGATTGTTGTTCTTATTGACATAAAATTCAATTAACATAAAAAAATAAAAGTTAACATAAAATTCAATTAATAAAAGTTAATTAGTGATAATTTAGAAAGGCCAAGATTTGCTTTGACTCAATTTAAAATTTAATTTAAATTTAAATGACCAAGTTATTTTTTAATTTAAATTTAGAGATAATTTCGGCAACTTTATATTCTTTTAATTGATTTTTTGTATATCGGCAAAAAATCTTGGTTAATTTGTTGTGTGATCGAAATCTCTTAATTACTCATGGAAAATAACCTAATCACCAATTCAATGTTTACTAACTTAATTTTCTCTTTGTGTGGTAGTAAATCTTTTCCAAATTAACATATTTTAACTTAGTCAAATTTTCAAAATAATTTGATGGTTAACTAAGCTAAATTTCAAAAATAATTTGATGGATAACTTAGTCAATCTTTTCCAATTACATTCATTATCAACAACATTTTCGTTCAAATATTTTCAGAAGATAGTTAATAGAAATATTTCATACCAAAATTAATGCTACATTAATTCGAAAATATTTAATAACATTATAACACAATTACTGCTACAATAACATTATAACACAATTACTGCTACATTAATTTGAAAATATTTCATAACAAAATTACAGCATAACAAACAATAAATCCCACAAAAAACAAATTTTGTTAACTGAAAATCCAAGCAAATATAAAACCAGCAACAAAAATAATAACTCCTTCAATTAACCTCCCATGACAGTAGCACTTGCAATCAAAAGATACATTTGTGTTGATAACATCTCGCCCATTCACATCATCTTCCTCTTCAACCTTTTCTTCAATTATCTCTTCCTTCTTAAATAATTTTTTCTTCGAAACCTCGTCTATAACATTTTTGTTAAAATACTTTTCATATAAATGCATAGCTTCAACTTCAATTTTATAAGAACGAAACAAACAGTGTTTGAAACCCATAACTTGAGCTGCATATTCCTCCCAACTTGAATAGATCCCAACACGAGCACCCTTGAATCCCACGTAAAATTTCTTTCGATCGTGGGATGGATAATGCATATTGAGTGAGTGGTTTAGATTTAGAAAATTTTGAAGAAAAAAAAACGAATACAGCAAATACAAAAGGAAGGAATTATGAGATTGAAAAGATATAAGATCATTCAATGTCATTGGAAATTACAAAGGTAATTGAGTGGAGAGAGAAAAAAAAGAATAATAATTTAGTGTTTAAATTTTGAATTAACCATCGATTAGGGTTAGGGTTCCATGCACTATAATTAAGGAAGGGTATTTAAGGTACTTACATTATTTAGTTATAATAATTAAAGAGATTATTACAACTGAGGCCACGTTTAGAAAAGAAAATACATCTTGAGCCATGCATTGTTCACTAATCTCAACCAAGGCCACTTTGCTTCTATTATACCCCAAAATTATTACATAATTTCCTAATTGCCACTACATTTCCTTCCATTTTCTTCTCCTAGCTGGTACAACATCCCATCAGCCTCATCCCTATTGACATTAATTAAAAGCATAGTTGTATCGTGTAATAATTATTCCAGGTTGTATACTGGTTGTGCATATCTCTCTCATCTGAAATTAAATTTCAAATTTCATGGGGCTGGAGGTTGCGCGTGACCAGAAGCAGAGCTTTCAGTCGATTCGCCGGAATTTCCCACCTGGTGATTAGGTGTAGATTTAGACATAATTGTTGATATTTTTGTGAGGAATTGATTGATTTATTTGTTAATTGAGTGAGAATTCATTGAGAATTTGTGCATATTGATTTATACATGAAATGTTTGATTTATAGGAGATTTTGTTGATAAAGAGGCTTGGAAAAGCACAATTGGAAAAAGAGCAAATTTTGGAAGAATTGAGAAGAATTTGGTCAAGATTGGAATGAAGAAGTTTAATTGAGGATTTTTAAAATCTGCTCGAGCAACACTGGTCGAGCAACTGTGCATTCTCGAGCATCAGCGAAGAAAAGTGCTGAAATGATTTTAAAAGTCGTGCTCGACCAAGCTCAGTGGTCGAGCAACCTAACACTGTCGAGCAGCCTTAAAGATTTTGTGTAGCAAATTAAGATAAAAATTTGCTCGAGCATTTTTTATCGAGCAACCTTGCTCGATCGAGCATCGGGAAAAATCAAAGGTGTTTTGCATTTTATGAAATCGTGCTCGAGCACTTTTTGTTCGAGCAACCCTACATTGTCGAGCAACTCATGATATTTTTCTTCAGATTTTGACACGTGGAATGATCTTGGGAGGGGTATAAAAGGCACCAGAATTGTTTTTGGCAGCAGATTTTTGGTTTTAGAGGGGGAAGAAGCAAGAGATAGGTTTCCAACTTTTCCTTTTGAGCATTTTCCTTAAATTTTAGCACAATTCCTTCCATAGATTACTTTAGATTCTATAGATTAGCTTAATTTTGAGTTTAATTTCAAGAATCAAGCAAAGATTGGATTGGACTTTGGAATTATAGCTATTTTTCTTCATCTATTGGTAATATCTTATATATTTTGCAAGATTCTCTTCCAATTTGGAATGAGCTTTGTTTATTTCTTGTTTCTTTCCATTAATTTGTTGTTATTAGCCATGGGCAAATCATTTTATGCTTTGGGTGTTTGAATTATGATGGAGATTGATGTATTTGTGTTTTGATTAACTTGATTTTGCTATGGATATGGTGATTGGATTCTCTTGATGTGTTTATCTTGATTTAATTGATTATTCTATGATTAATGATTACATGTTGCAACTAGGGTTGGGTATGTTGTTAATTGGTCATGTGAAGAAAAATTAGGTGATTGATTAGATTTAATTAGTGGTTTATTGACCCGAGAAGGGGTAGATTGCTTAGAATTAACATCAAGTGACATTAGATACCTTGATTGCTTATTGGGGTGTTTAGTGAAGGGGGAAACTAGGGACGGTATCTGCGCGAACCTCCTAGCGTTCACTATCATAGGAGCCGTTTGTAGTTAATTAGGTGCTAGTTAACTAGAATTGATCACCCAAACCTTAAAAGGGATCGGTCTTCATTTGCTTAGTGGTCGCCCTTATCATCACCAATGAAATAGCAATTGATAGGTAATTAGAGCACGTTTTGCATTGGTTTAAGTCATAAGGATAACACTCGAAGCATTCTCACTCATTGCACTTCTAAGCGAAGTTAGGATAATTGCTTGTTATTGATTGATTGTTGTTTGCATTTCTATTTTAAAAATCTAGAATCATTGTTATAATACTTATCCCAACACATGACTTCGGGGCTCCATAGCTCTCTCTTGTCCTAGGTCGATACTACTGGGTCATTTATTTGCATGCTACAATTACCCATCCTTTTTTGGGTCAATTTGCTTTGAATTATAAATCGTGCAAAAAGATGAAAAAGTCAATGGCGCCGTTGCCGGGGACTTGATTGAGAGTTTTGATTGGGACTTGTTGTTAATTGAGTAGGTGTTACTAGTGACATTTTATTGCTTCATAAATTGATACCGACTCCTCAAAATTTGGTATTTTATTTTCTTTGTTGGAATTTGATACTTCGTTTGCTTTCTTAGGTGCATGATCACAAGAGCTCAAAGAGGACACATCGAACCTATTGATCTTGAGATTGAGGCACACGTTAGGAGAAGGAACCGAGGTCGAAATCGAAGAAGAGCTAGGAATCAAAATATGGAAGGGAATCCACTTAATGATCCTCCTCCACAAGATGTTGGAGGTGGAAATGGTGATGGAGGAGCTAATGGAAATGGAGAAGGAGCTCAAGTGGCTCAAGGAGGTCTTAATCCACCCAATCAGCAACAAGGTGAAATGGATCCACCTAATCAATACAATCCTTACTTTTTCCCTCATTGAAACTACTCTCCACCTCAACAAGCTATCAACCCATATCAATACCCTTACCCATATCAAAACCCACCAAACTATTACCCTCCTCCTTAAAATTACATCCCACCTCCACAACCTCAACAACAAAATCCTATACATCCACCACCTCAACCACCTCAAAACCAAGATCCACTTCCAAGAGAGGGAGACCAATTCGGGCTTATTTTGAGCCCCAAATGAGAGACTAGTATGATGGGATAAATAGGCCGCCTATTTAGGCTAACAATTTTGAGATTCCAACCGCTATGATCAAACTTTTGAAGGATCATCCATTTGAAGGAAGAGATGGCATTGATGATCCACATAAGCATTTGGATTGGTTTAGGGAGTTGGCCGACACTATAAAGTACACTGGGATTTCGGAGGATGCTAAAAAGTTGAGAATGTTTTCTTTCTCGTTTGAAGGGAAAGCAAAGGTTTGGTTGAGCAAGATAATACCACCGGGAAGTCTTGACACTTGGGAAGGAATAAGTAAAAAATTTCTACAAAAATTCTATCCTCCCTCAAGAACAATTCAAGCATGGAACGAGATCGCGGGTTTCAAGAAAAAGCATAATGAAGGATTAAAGGAAGCTTGGGAGAGATTCAACGACTTGTTGATCTCATGCCCTCAACATGGTTTTCCTGAGGAGCAAACTATTTGTTTCTTCTATTGTGGAGTGGATGAATTTTCTCAATGGCACCTCCATGCTTGTTGTTGGGAAATGACTTGTAAAATATTTTGATAAAATCCCAAAGACTCCCCTGATGTTCTATTGAATCATTAAAGACTTAGAAAAATAGCCCAAAGTGTTAAGAGGCTATGTTAAAAAGTTAGAATTTTGATTATATACAAACAGGCTAGTTTTGCTATAACTAGTCTGATGAGCCCAGACTAGCCTGACGTATCTTAGACTAGCCTGATGAAGAATTAGGAAATACACCCACTGTCTGAAGAATTCACCCCAGAAGACTAAGTCCAAGTGACCTGAAAGCACTCCCCTGAAGACAAGTGACCTTATGCAATAAATGCCTTCAGCATTTATGAAGAAAGCAGCCAACACATAAATGAAGTGATGAATGCAGCAACGAGAATGTTCCAAGTCACCTGATGAAAAGACAGAGGACTTCAATGCAACTGTTAGGACTGAATTGAGGAACAATTAAGATAGACCAATGAGAAGCTGCCACCTATGTACGGACCTGACACAAAGACTGTCCTGTCAGTACCAAGTTCAGAAGCAACCAACAACCTAGGATGACACAGTTTTTAAAGGCGGCTGCATTAACTCTAAGCAGGCATTTAATGAGCTATCAACCATTAATGCTTGAGAGTTGACCACCCAAAATCTAAAGAAAATCTTTAGAACATTGGACTACTATATTTTCATAGATTTGACCATCCAAAATCTGAGGAAAATCTTGAAGAACGTTGGAACACCAAAATAGCTTAAATTTGAAACTGTCTCTCCAACGTATAGTCTTTAAAATTTAAGTCTATAAATACAAGAGTTGAAAGCTCAACTGATAGTCTGAAAGCTCTCCAATGTTCATACACTCAAGCACTCGAAATCACTCTAGTTTCCCAAGTGCTTGCTTTGCTTAGAATTTTATCTTATATTTAGGCTTACACTGTAATATCCTAGAAGCCTACTGAGATAACCCAATCCAGATACTGTTCATCATTGTAAAGGGTTATCTCAACCTTAGTTGGAAAATTCAAGCCCTTAAACTGAGAAAAGTTCAAGGCTGTGAATAAGAGAAAGTAAGCTGAGGAGTGTCTCAGTCTGAAATCTGAGAGGACTAGGACTCAGTGACAATCCTAGAGATCAAGAGGAGATATTCTTGATCAGTGCACCTTGGCACTCTAAAATAAGGAATTCCCGTGGTTAAGGAATTCTCCTGTTAAATCAGGAAAAGTGGATGTAGGAGAGTTTAACTCCGAACCACTATAAATCCCTGTGTCTCCTGTGCTTTTGTGTGAGTTAATTACTTCAAGTGTTTTAAAAATAATCTGCTGCACAACTCAAACCTGATCAAATTCTCAGGCCACTATTCAGGCTACCCGTAAGTCCACTGTTACTTTGATAAGTAGCCTGTGTTCTTAAAAGTCTGCTGAAAATTGATCTTTGAAAAATCTGTACTAACAGGTGTATTCCCCCCATACACCTGTATTTGTGTATTTGGGACCAACAAGTGGTATCAGAGCAGGGGTTCTTAGAACCACTGCCTTGAATATCAAATGAGTCAATTGGCTACTACGGTTAGTGGAATGCAAAACAAGGGAAAGTTTCCCTCTACAACCGAAGTAAACCCAAGGGAACATTGCAAGGCTATCAAACTAAGGAGTGGTACACAATATGAGGGTCCATCAATGCCTCAAGAAGATGAGGAAATGAATCCTAATGATGTGGAAAAGGAGATGAAAATTGAGGAAGATAATGAAGAAAAAGTGAATGATGAAGATGATTGTGAAGTGAAGAATGAGTTTGATAGAAAGGAGGAGGATGAAGAAGATAAAGGGATGAAGAGATATATGAAGAAGGACAAGTTTAAGTTAGAAACTTTGAAAGAAAGAAGGGTCGAGAAGGGTGAAAGCTCTAAATGGATTCCAAAGTGGAGGCTAGCTAAAGAGTTGAAGGAAAAAGAGAAGGATGTGCCATGTAAAAAAAGGGGAGTGCCTACTACACCCATTCCACCTCCTTTCCCCAAGAGGTATGTGAAGCAAAAACTTGAGGAAAAATTTGCTAAATTTTTAGAGATCTTCAACAAGCTTCACATCAACATTCCTCTAGTTGATGCTTTGGAGCAAATGCCCCATTACATGAAGTTCTTGAAAGATATTATATCAAGAAAGAAAAAGCTTGTTGAATGGGACACGGTGAACTTAACCGAAGAATGTAGTGCAATACTACAAAAGAATCTTCCGAAAAAGCTTAAGGATCCGGGAAGCTTCACCATTCCTTGTGAGATTGGTGACAACTTGAAGACAAAGGCACTTTGTGACTTGGGAGCTAGCATCAACTTGATACCTTTCTCAATTTTCAAGGCCTTAGAGCTTGGTGATGTGAAAGCTACTTCCATGACATTTCAATTGGCCAATGGATCCACCTCTTATCCTAAGGGGATTGTGGAGGATGTTTTTGTAAAGGTTGACAAGTTCGTGTTCCTGGTTGATTTTGTGGTATTGGACATGATTGAAGATGCTAATGTGCCCCTTATTTTGGGAAGGCCATTCCTTGCAACGGGGAAGGCTATGATAGATGTTCATGGAGGAGAGTTGAAACTAAACTTCAATGGGGAGGAGTTTAAGTTCTCAATTTATAAGTCATTGGACAAGCATGATGATGTTGAGAGTGTAAGCTTCATAGATCGAATTGAAGGGATCATCCATGAGGAATGGGAAGATTTCTCTAACTCTTCTTTGTGTTTAGATTTAAACGCTTTTATTGATGATAGATTGTCATATCATGATTCTAGTATGGTTGATCATTTTGATTTGTTTGATGTAGAGGATGCTTTAAAGTGTGAGAATACACGCACTTGGAGGAGTGATAGACCAAGATTGCTACCTTTGAGAGAAGAAGTGGAGGGAGTTCCAAAAACAGAGGAAAAGAAAGAGAAGTTGAAGCCATTACCGGATCATCTCCAATATGCCTACCTTGATAGTGAAATGAAGTATCCGGTAATCGTTTCTTCCCTTTTAACTCCTAGTGAACTAGAGAAATTGCTTGATATGCTTGCTAGAAACGAGAATGCTTTGGTGTGGTCTATAGAAGATCTCAAGGGGATTAATTCCTTAATATGCATGCATAGGATTAGAATTGAGGAAAATAGTAAATGTGTAGTCCAACCCCAAAGAAGTGTGAATCCAATAATGCAAGAAGTGATTAGGAAGGAAGTAATTAAATTTCTTGATTCTAGCATGATCTTTCCTAGAAGTGATAGTCCTTGGGTGTCTCCTTTGCATGTTGTTTCAAAAAAAGGTGGCATGACAGTCATAACAACTGAGTTGAATGAGGTGATTTCTACACGGGTAGCCACCGGGTGGAGAGTTTGTGTCGATTACCGTGAACTTAATAAGGCAACTTGTAAAGATCATTTTCCCCTCCCCTTCATGGACCAAATGTTAGACCGTTTATGTGGGCATGCATATTATTGCTTCCTCGATGGTTATTCGGGGTATAATCAAATTATGATTGCCCCCGAAGACCAAGAGAAGACTACATTTACTTGCTCTTATGGTACTTTTGCTTGGAGGAGAATGCCTTTTGGATTGTGTAATGCACCTGCCACATTTCAACATTGCATGATGTCTATTTTTAGTGATCTCATTGAAAGGATTATGGAGGTTTTTATGGATGATTTTTCAGTCTTTGGTAATTCTTTTGATCACTGCTTGAATAATTTGGAATATATTCTAAGAAGGTGCTAAGATACTAATCTCGTCCTAATTGGGAAAAATGCCATTTCATGGTAAGGGATGGGATACTACTTGGACACCACATTTCTTCTAATGGGTTGCAGGTTGATAGGGCAAAAGTGGGGAAAATTGAGAAGCTTCCACCTCCTTCAAATGAGAAAGGGATTCGATCGTTCTTGGGGCATGCGGGATTTTATCGCCGCTTTATCAAGGATTTTTCCAAACTTTCTAAACCTCTATCTCACTTGTTGGAAAAGGATGTTACATTTGATTTCACTGATGAGTGTTTGAATTCTTTCAGGAAACTTAAGGAAGCATTGGTGACATCCCCAGTTTTGGTAAATCCGAATTGGGAAGAGCCTTTCATACTTATGTGTGATGCTAGCGATTTTTCCATGGGGGTTGTTCTTGGACAAGTGAGGGAAAAGAAGTTTCGAGCAATCTACTATGCATCCAAGACTTTCAATTCAACTCAGGTCAACTATACAGCCACAGAAAAGGAGCTTTTGGCCGTTGTCTTTGGTTTCGTTAAATTCAGACCTTACTTGATTGGGGTAAGAACCGTTGTGTATTGTTTGCCCAAATGGTGTCCACACGCAAGTGTACGTGATTGCTATATCGTCGTGGCAAGATTGACCAAGTTTAATATTTATCGAACACAGGGAGATGAGGATTTGTAAGGAAATTTGTTGTTTCAATTCGATAGCTAACAAAGCAATAAAGGGGAAAGGTATCTATTGTCTATTAATGCTTCAAAAGAGTAAACTACCTATCACCTTGGGTTGCAAAGTGAGCAAATGTGAGAGATATGTGCTAGTGTACTATCCTATGTTTCACATGGTGATGTATCCCTTAATCATGCAATGAGGTATTGTACAATTAATTGTTAAGCCACTCTAACATGCAAAGGTCTCCCTAGATACACATTAAAGCCTCTAATTGTTATGCCTATTCACTAGAATAATTCTCACTATCCTAGGAATTTCGTCAAACACTTAGGATGCATTGGCCTAATACAAGAAGATTTAGGAAAAGAGCCCAACTCTCGTATGAGACTAACACCCTAGTGGCCCTTATGATCAACTACACATGCAAAGCGTTCATACAATCCATCAATATAGAGAATTGATCATACAACAACTCATAGCATTCAAAAGTTCAACATGATCACCACATTACTCCATAGGAATCATACACCAACACATAAAGGAATTAGCCCATGGCTAATTTGGTAAACAAAAGAACAATTAAGCTAGAAACGATCATCATCATACAAGAAATGTAAAGGAATGTAGAGAGATTACCAATTACAATGAAAATTGGAAAGATACAAGTTACCTCTAAAATGCTATCTAACAATCCGGCAAAAGAAAATGAAATTCAAACGGTAGAAACGTAGCTGTAGCTGAGACCAGAATGCAGGAATAAACGGATCAACGATCAAAGCGGTAGATCAAAAGTTATAGACGAAATCGTCAGAGGAATTCTTATGAACCCAACTAGTAAATACCTCTCTCTCTCTCTAATCTAATCTAAGAACTAACTAATGACTTGGATAATGACTTGATTATGAAATCCCCCTTTTTAGAATCTGATCCTTGAGTATTTATAGTGCCCAAAATGCTTAGTCCAAAGTGCCCTTCATTAAACGTGCGAAAATACGAAAATAGCCCAGAAAATCCGAATTTTAACACTGCTGCCGATCTGAAGCTTGATGGCAGCCGTTCGCGCGACTTCTCCAACTGCCGAACCATAGCGTGCCACCTGCCGATCTCGATCGCGCGTCCACTCGCGTGAGCTCCTAGTTGAAGCTCTAGGGATTTGGCGCGCGATTGCCTTTGACGTGCTGCCGAGTGAAGAGGGGCTCCTGCCGATCTGAGTCCTTAGCTCGGGTCATGCTCGACTCTCCTCGTTTTCGTCATATCTTGAGTTCTAGAACTCCGATTGACTTGATTCTTCTTTCGTTGCGACCCTCTCTTAAAGCTCTTCATCATGGAATAATAATTACTTCCATTGGCTTGACTCCAAAAATCTAGACTTTTTCTCGATCTTGCTCGTTTCTTCCTCATTTTGCTCGTTTCCACCTATAATCACAACTTTCTAGCCAAAAAGGGTTAAATGCACAAAGTATATCATTTTAGGGTCAAATATGAACATAAGCACGTCAAAACCATATAAAAATGGATGTAAAAAGATGCAATTATGACCCTAATCATACCCCCAAACAAGATTGTTGCTCGGCCTCGAGCAACGAAGCGATAAGACAGGGGAATAATTGTATCAATGAAGAATGAAGCACAAGTCAATGCCATAGAATCATCACTCAATATCAAGCAAGTCTAAGATTCAATATCATCCAATCATCTATCAAAATCAAATCAATAAGCACAATTTCAAATCAATGAGTCATGATCCTCTCAAGATAAGTGTGTAGCTCAACCCTCAAGTGTATAGGTTCACTCAATCATCACACCACATCCACGTACTACCATAAGCTTGGCTCAAGTCTACATTCTCCACCACTTGATATGACAATTCAATCACACATCATTGAGGACTTTTAATGGTTGTAGTGTTGGCTCTTTGGTTGGGAAAGAACATATGGATAATAGTGACTAAGTATGATTAGTAAAGCATAGAAGGAATTAAATTAGAGATCATTCACCTCTTCATGCAATTTTTGCATCTACTCTTCATGCTCTTTCATAATCACACTTTTAAAGAATCAATCTTCCCCTTAAACAAGTTGTGATCATACTCACAACACTAAAGTCAAACTTGACCATAATTTTTCAAAAAGTCAACCTTTTTCAATTTCTTGCAAGCACTTGCCTTTGAACCTTCTTTCTCAACAATCCATGCATTCATGAATATCTTTCAACCTTGGCCACCAATTTCTTCATCATATCACCAATCTTCCTTCCTTCTTTTTACTCTACTAATCATAGGGACAAGAGAGTTCCAAAAAGGAAGGAAAATGGCTTAAAGTGTGGTTAGCCAAATAAAAGGATTATAAGCACAAAAATGGTTAGCAATGGATAATAACTTCAAGGTAGGCTCATAGGGCAAAGTGGCTCAATATAAATCAAAGATGGCCTCAAATCATATCATGTGAAATCCTTATCTAGTGTAGCTTCAAACAAGACTAAAGCCAAGTTCTAGAGTAAAATGCACATGTGTGGAACTCACATCAAAGAATATCATCCGTTCAAGATTTAAACGGGCATATATGGCTCAAAACTCACGGGTATAGGTGATCAAGACTCATATCATATAAAAAATGCTCATGTCTTTGAAATTTCAAGACTTATGGAATCAAAAGTATCCAAGATCAAACAAGAATCGAGAGTTAAATCCATTACACTACTCATGACTCTCAACTCATCCATACAACAATAAACATATCTCATGCCTTCACTACTAAAAAACAAACAACATTATGGCAAAAAATACAAGCAAAACCAAGGCCTCATCCTAAGCATATGGTTCAAAACATCATAGAAGCACTAAATTCAACATGAGAATGGCATTGCGAACATAATGACGAAACGATCACACCCCCCCAAACTTTTTTGGACCAAGGGTCTAAAAAGTTTGGCAAAGAAGTGTAGATAAGATAAAGCAATGCGTAATAATAAAGCTCACAACATAATAGCATTATCTCAAAAGGATCAAAGTCACAAATAATCCATCACAAAGCAAATATCAAGAGAAAGCTACCTAAAAAGTACCACAATCATCATTAACAATCTTACAAAACAAATTAAACTAAGAATTCGGGATAGAAGCAAGATAGAGATAAGAGAGTGTTACCCATCCTCATGATGTTTTTACACATCACGGAGGTGGATAACGAAGATGAGTGAAGTGCCGCTCGCCGATGTGCCAGTTCATCATAGCCGGTTGGGCTTCAAGGATCTCTTCTATATTGTGGGACATAGTGTTCACATTCCTCTTGATGGAGTCCACCGTATTGTTGAGAAGATGATAACTGTCGGTCAATCTAGTCATGTCCGCTCGAAGGAACGAGTAATCATTCCTAAGATCGTCCACATCCGTCCTCAACGACCTTACCTCATGGCCCCATTCATTATAAGTCAATCCCTCAAACACATGTCCACCCCTTGATTATAGTACACCTCTTGCATCGGCTCATGTCCCTCTTCTTGCGCATCCTCTTGGGGTTGGGAGCTTGATTCACCCCTCGTTCTCTTAAACGCCCTTCGATTAAATTCCTCTTCAATTTGTAAGTGCAAAGGGGAATTAAGCAACAAATTCTCCCATTTTGTCACTGTAAGGAGGTCATAATTGAGTAAAGGGAAAATGTCTTGAAAATTTTAGTGTTGATCATGAAGGTCAAATCAACGAGCTCGAGTGCAATAACCTCTTTATTCCTTGTTGGACTCACCTTTTGCATCATGAACATGATTAATCCACCATAACAGCAATTTGCCCTCGTGGCTTGGTGGTTAAGATTCTTCAAAAGATAAGCGCCAAAATTAGCTTTCTTAGACGTCAACATGGAATGGAGAATAAAAAACTCTTCGCCCCGAACTTTACTCCCTTCGATTCTAGCAAAAGCAGTGTTTGCTAGCACCTTGTGCGAATAAACCAAGATAGGATTCGCAAGGCGAGATGCCTTAGAACTTTGGGCCACATACTCACCTCCATCTTTACTAAGCAAGTTCCATGTTTCTTGAGCTCGAGTGAATTTCTCCCAAGAATAGAAGTGATGCCTAGGAACCTTCTCCACACAACCAAAGATTTGGTTGACTTGATCGGTGGTTAAGACGTAGTCCTCATTTTTAAACCGAAACTTATCCTTGGTAGGAACTCCATCAATCTCCACTACTATTAATGTGCTCAAGACTTCAATGCATGCCGCTTCGGAATACCCATAGAACTCCATGGAGAGTAGACCTTTCCAACCAATCATTTCGAACATCTCTTCAACATCTTCACCAAAATTGCAAAGTGTGGTAGTTCTCTTATCATAATACCTTCCCGTGTAGAACTCAACATTCCTCACTTTTGCAAATAATTTGAAATACGTATCGTTATCCCCGAAATAGAGTTCATGATTGGATGGTTTATCTCCACACTTTACTTGACATGCTTCTTCTAAAGTGGGATCATTCCACTTCTCGTTTGTATTGGAACTTGTAGCTTTTCCTTTTCCTTTCTTAGTCATTCCTACAAAATACCACATGTGAACAACAAAATATATGATGAACTAGAAAATCATCTACCCAATGCACATAGGGTGAGGTTCTCAAGATAGGAACTTAAGCAAAAATATATTCATGCCAATTCACTCTTTACTACTAAGATTGAACACAATGGGTGATAACTAAGAATTCAGGAAATAGTCATGCAAACTAAGAGTTGTGCCAATGTCATATATCAATGAAATCTCGAATAAGCAAAAATTATAGGTGAATTAACATAATTTACTCATCCTAGCATCAATATACTCTTAACTACAATCAATGAGCACAAAATTATAATGAAAATTCAAATTTAGCATAAAATTTCTCAAAATTCGTCACTATGCCTACCCCCAAAATTTCAATCCTCAATTAAGTCCAAAATTTGCAAAATTGGCATGCAATTAGGTTCCTAAATGATTACCCATCAACAATGTAGCATATATGCATCATCAATTGCACAAAAACTCAATAAAATCGAAAAGCCCCAATTTTATGCTCAAGAACCCCAGATATTCAATTTCAAATTCTAAACAATGTCACCATGGATTCTCTACAATATTACAAGAATTAGATAGAGGAGAGTGAAAGGAACATACCTATAGAAGGATTATTCGAGAAGAGATCAAAAATTTGAGAAGTAAATTTTTTCTCTTCTTCTTTCTTCTTGTCGTGAGTTTTGAGAGAGAGTGTGCAAGAATTTTTAGTGTGTGTTTGTGTGTGAAAAAGGGTACTTAAAAGGGTAGAGGGTTAGTGGGCTTACCTTGAAAATTGTATTTAAAGTTTGACCCAAATTGGTCAAAAATTGGACTCCCAGACACGTCACGCGATCCTAAGCGTGAAGGCTGCCGATCGCGCCGTTCGGCAGCGCGTTCGCGTGGAATTTCCATCTGCCGAACTACTTCTTGCTAGCTGCCGATCTCACTCGCACAAGAGCTCGCGCGCGCCTTCGGCTGTTGCTCCAAGCTGCTTCCGCGCGATCTCCAGCTTGGGACCTAGCGATCTCTAGTATAGGTGCTGCCGATCTGGGCCTTTACTCCCCTACTTCGAAATTTTTTTATTTTTCAACCTTTTTCTTGTATTTTTCCTACATAGCTCCACATAATACTCAAAATATACCATGAATATCAATCAAATATGGTTGCAAATTGAGAAATTTAACACGAACACACCCCCCAAACTTTTTCGGATTGTAAATCCTAATAAAGTTTGGAAAAGTGGTAAATTAAAATTTGCTAGCACATTAAAGCCAATGAATCACATATTCTCCACTCAAAATCAAATATTAATCACAATCATGACAAGAATTCACTCCTCAAACTCCTCCTAAGCATATAAGCTCAATATCAACATGCAATGATCACAAAAATTCACCATAGCAAATAAGGCTCAAGCTTCCATCCCAACACTAAAATCAAACAAAATCTAACTACAAAAATAAAGGATACGGATGGGTTGCCTCCCATCTAGCGCTTGGATTTAACGTCCCCTAGCCGGACGCAATAAAGCTCAAGTAACATCAAAATCAATGAGGGTTGAGTGACTTACAACCCTCAATTTCCTTCTCCAAAAACATCCATTATTCACCACTTTCTTCACCACTTGTTTCACCCCCTTATCTTCGTTCACCTTTTTCTCTTTTCAAAAGGACTTTTCTCATTCACTTCACTCTCAAGATCACAAGTTCTCATAAACTTACTTGCATTTTCACCCTCACTTCTTGGGGAACTCATTGAACAATCATAGATAGAGAACGTACTTCTCTCATAATTCATCCTCAAGGTAACCTCACCTTTTTTAATATTGATCAATGCATCCGAAGTCGCAAGGAAAGGTCTCCCAAGAATTAGAGGAGTAAACTTGTCCTCTTCTACATCTAAGATAACAAAATCAATCGGGTACAAGAATTTACCAATTTGAATCACCACATCTTCCGAAATTCCTCTAGGTTGCACCTTTGAATTGTCCGCCATATATAGATCACTAGTCATGGGCCTCATATCTTTCAAACCAAGCCTTTGAGCTATGGATAAAGGCATAACATTCACACTAGCCCTAAGATCACATAAAGCATTGATACTCTTGCTCCCTTCAATACGATAATCCAAAACAAAGCCACCCGGATCTTTGAGTTTTTCAGGAAGATGCTTCATGATAAGCTTGCTACTCTCTTTAGTGAGTTTGACTATGTCGGGCTCCTTTTTCCTCTTCATTAACATGAGATCCTTAAGAAATCTTGTATACGTAGGCATTTGCTCAATAGCCTCTTTGAAAGGCATATTACCATACATCTTCGTGAACAAGTCAAGAAATTTCTTGAGCCTCTCATCAAGTTTGTTTTTTACTCCCTTTGAAATTTCCACCTTTTCTTTCTTTACCACCAACCCTTCTTCCACCTTTCTTTCCACACCCCCTAAATTACCTACCCCTTTCTCTTTCTTCTCTTTTTTTATCACCCTTTCTTCTACCCCCAAGACTTTTTCATCACTCTTCACCAATTTCATATCTTCACAAAAAAATGCTTCTTCCACTATCTCATTATGAAACAATTTCAAAGAATCATTCCCTACTACCTCATTTGCAACCTCCACACAAAAAATAGAATTGCAATGCTCACGAGGATTAATTTTGGTTGTAGAAGGGAATTTACCTTTGTTGACTTGTGGGCTCAAAGAAGAAGCAATTTGCCCAAGTTGATACTCCAAGCTCTTGATTTGATTTGCTTCTGTAGCATACAAATCATCAACCTTTTAGTTTGTTTCACTATTCATCTTTCTAAACTCCACTTCAAAATTGTCCATCTTCTTCAAAATCAATTCTAAGGTGTCTTCAATGCTCCCCTTACCCACATTGTTAGGCGGCTTTAATCCCGGATCAATCCCGAGTGGCAATTGGATTGCCCCCCTTAAGATTGGAATATGAAAAGTTCTCATGCCACCTATTAGGGTTGTAAGGAGGGTTGCTTTGATTCGGATATGGACCCCCTTGTTGTCTAAAAGGTGGAGCGACATATGTCCTTTGATTACTTGGAAAAGAATTGTTGTATTGAGGACGACCCATGTAATTCACTTCCTCTTGAGTAGAGGTAATAGGAGGAGGAATACTCTTAACAACACTTACTTGCATAGGAGTTGGAGCTTGGTTTTGGTTTTGGTTTTGGTTTTGGCCTCCATAGACCAAGTTCAACACATTTTTCATGTTTTCCTCAAGAAGTACAACTCCATCACCCGTTCCACTATTGGACTCTCTTTGAAATGCATCATTTGCAGCTACGTTTTTTATGATCTCGTTCACGTGACGAATGGTCTTTGTCCAATCCATGCCTCTGACACAAGAATTCAAGTAATTCTTGTCTCCTTCATGCAATCCAATGGTAAATGTCAAAAGAATGTCATCATCCCTCAAACCATGTTGAGGGCAAGCCAACAACAAGGTTTGGTACCTCTCCCAAGCACTAGATATGGTTTCTCTCGCCTTTTGTCGGAAGTTCTTTATCTCATCCCTAGCTTTTAGAATCTTTGATGGAGGGTAAAATTTCTTGAGAAATTGTGAACTCATCTCCTCCCATGTAGCTGCTTTCAGATTCATAGATCGAATCCATATTTTAGGTCTCCCAGTCACGGTAAAATTAAAGAAATGGAGCTTCTTCTCGTTATCTGACATCCCCTTATACTTGATCTTGTCACATAGCTCCATGAAGTTATTTAGATGAGTATTTGGATCTTCTCGATCATTTGATCCTTCAAAAGGAGATTCTTTTAACAACTTCAAGAGATTTGTATTAAGCTCAAACTTTTCAGCATCAGTTGGTGGTCTTTTGATCCCATCATATTCTTTATTCACCCTCGGCTCAAAGTATCACGGACTAGTGGTTCATTGTTTTGAGGTGGGTTTACGATTTGTGGTCTTTGGTGTTGAGGTTGTGGTGGGTATGGATAGTAAGGATAGTTATGTGGTGGTGGTGGATAGTATGGTTGGTTGATTGGGTAATTTGGGTAATTTGGATATTGAGTTGGGTAGTACGGTTGATTTGGTGGTGGATAAGGTTGGTAATGAAGTGGTATAGGTTGTGGTTGTGGAACCTCTCTTTGAGCCAATTGCTCTTCTTCTTGATGCACTTATCGTCTCAATGGCTCTTCTTCTCTAATCTCATCTCGAGCTTCATTCATGTTTTTCTGCATGTTCTCTTGATTAAATCTAGCTTCTCTTCTTCTTCTTCGTAGGCTCCTTTCAAGGTCTAAATCAAAGGGTAATAGCTCTCCCTCTTGACTCCTTGTGTGCATATACCTACAAAGAAACAAGTATCAAAACTCTCACAATAGTAACCAAGTAAAAATAAAAGAAACAATAAAAAACCAAACAAACAAGCCGTCTCCCCAGCAACGGTGCCAAAAACTTATTTACCCAAACGGTGTCCACTCAAGTGTACTTGATCGCTATATCGTCGTGGCAAGATTGATCAAGTTTAATATTTATCGAACACAGGGAGATGGGGATTTGTAAGGAAAATTGTTGTTTCAATTCGATAGCTAACATAGCAATAAAGGGGAAAGGTATCTATTGTCTACTAATGCGTCAAAAGAGTAAACTACCTATCACCTTGGGTTGCAAAGTGAGCTAATGTGAGAGATATGTGCTAGTGTACTATCCTATCTTTCACATGGTGATGTATCCCTTAATCATGCAATGAGGTATTGTACAATCAATTGGTAAGCCACTCTAACATGCAAAGGTCTCCCTAGATACACATTAGAGCCTCTATTTGTTATGCCTATTCGCTAGAATAATTCTCACTATCCTAGGAATTTTATCAAACACTTAGCATGCATTGGCCTAATACAATAAGATTTAGGAAAAGAGCCCAACTCTCGTATGAGACTAACTCCCTAGTGGCCCTTATGATCAACTATACATGCAAAGCATTCATACAATCCATCAATATAGAGAATTGATCATACAACAACTCATAGCATTCAAAAGTTCAACATGATCACCACATTACTCCATAGGAATCATGAATTAGCCCATGGCTAATTTGGTAAACAAAAGAACAATTAAGCTAGAAATAATCATAATCATACAAGAAATGTAAAGGAATGTAGAGTGATTACCAATTACAATCAATCCGACAATAGAAAATGAAATTCAAAAGGTAGAAACGTAGCTCTAGCTGAGATGAGAATGCAGGAATAAACGGATCAACGATCAAAGCGGTAGATCAAAAGATATAGACGAAATCGTAAGAAGAATTCTTATGAACCCAACTAGTAACTACCTCTCTCTCCCTCTAATCTAATCTAAGAACTAACTAATGACTTGGATTATGACTTGATTATGGAATCCCCCTTTTTAGAATCTGATCCTTGAGTATTTATAGTGCCCAAAATGCATAGTCCAAAGTGCCCTTCATTAAATACGCAAAAATACAAAAATAGCCCTGAAAATCCGAATTTTAACACTATTGCCGATCTGAAGCTTGATGGCTGCCGATCGCAAGCTTGGTGGCTGCTGTTCACGCGACTTCTCCAACTTCCGAACCATAGCATGCCACCTGCCAATCTCAATCGCGCGACCACTCGTTCGAGCTCCTAGCTGCTGCTCCAGGGATTTGGCGTACGATCGCCTTTGGCGTGCTGCCAAGTGAAGAGGGGCTCCTACCGATTTGAGTCCTTAGCTCGGGTCATGCGCGACTCTCCTCGTTTTCATCATATCTTGAGTTCTAGAACTCCGATTGACTCGATTCTTCTTTCGTTGCGACCCTCTATTAAAGTTCTTCATCATGGAATAACAATTACTTCCATTGCCTTGACTCCAAAAATCTGGACTTTTCTCGATCTTGCTCGTTTCTTCCTCATTTTGCTCGTTTCCACCTATAATCACAACTTTCTAGCCAAAAAGGGTTAAATGCACAAAGTATATCATTTTAGATTCAAATATGAACATAAGCACGTCAAAACCATATAAAAATGGGTGCAAAAAGATACAATTATGACCCTAATGATGTATACTAATCATGCTGCTATTCGATACTTGATGGGGAAGATAGACTCCAAACCAAGACTCATCCATTGGATCCTATTGTTACAAGAGTTTGATATTGAAATCAAAGATAAAAAGGGAAGTGAGAACGTGATAGCGGATCATCTTTCAAGGATCGAAAGGCAAGAAGGATCGGAAAAAGAGTTTGGTGTTGTCAAAGAGGAATTTCCCGATGAGAGCCTTTTCACTATTCATGGAGTGATGGTATGTTCGGAGGAAGAAGGGCCGTGGTACGTGGATTTGGCTAATTATATTGTTTGTGGAAAGTTGCCTTACAGGATTAATCCTTATGAGAAAAAGTGATTTCTGAAGGATGTCACTTCATATTATTGGGATGAGCCATTTTTATACAAGAAGGGTGTTGACTCGATGATTCGAATATGTGTGCCAAGAGAAGAATGGGAGGGCATTGTGGATCATTGTCAGTCTTCTCCTTGTGGAGGACACTATGGAGGGGAAAAAACGGCATTAAAAGTGCTTCAATCGGGATTCTTTTGGCCGAGCATTTTTAAGAGTTGTCACGAGTATGTCAAGAAGTGTGATCAATGCCAAAGGAGTGGTGGAATTTCTAAGAGAGATGAGATGCCACTAAGTGGAATTCTTGAGGTCGAATTGTTTGATGTGTGGGGGATAGACTTCATGGAGCCTTTTCCTTCATCATTCGGGAACGAGTACATTTTATTGGCTGTGGATTATGTTTCTAGGTGGATCGAGGTTGTGGCAACAAGGAATAATGATGCAAAAACAGTGATGGATTTCATGAGATCAAACATCTTTGCTCGATTTGGAGTCCCAAGAGTGCTCATAAGTGATGGGGAAAGCCATTTCGTGAACACACTCTTGGCTAAGTTGTTGAAGAACTATGGAGTTAATCACAAGGTGGGCACCCCATATCATCCTCAAACAAATGGGTTGGCCGAAGTCTCAAATAGGCAAGTGAAGAAGATTTTACAAAGAACAGTGAATTCCACAAGAAAGAATTGGTCGAAAAAATTGAATGATATTTTGTGGGCATATAGGACTGCGTACAAGATACCAATTGGTATGTCTCCATACCAATTAGTGTTTGGGAAGGCATGTGATCTACCCGTGGAGTTAGAACACCGAGCATTTACGGCCACCAAGAAGTTGAATATGGAGAGTGATCTAAGTGAAGAGAAGAGGATTCTTCAACTCCATGCACTACAAGAGTTTAGGGAGAACGCTTATGAAAGCTCACAACTCTTTAAGGAGAGGACCAAAAGATGGCATGATGCACGTCTATCCAAGAAGATTTTTTCTGAGGGTGATGAGGTTTTGCTATTCAATTCTCGATTGAGTTTATTTCCCAGAAAACTCAAATCTCGTTGGTGTGGGCTATATCGTGTGAAGAATGTGTACCCTTCGGGATTTCTTGATTTGGAGAACAAAAAAGGGAAAGAGTTTAACGTGAATGGTCATCGAGTGAAACACTACTTCTCTCCTAATGAGAAGATAGTGGTGCACAAGATGAATTTTGTTGATGCTTGATCCCATTGAGTTCTATCCGGCATAGGACGTAAAAAATAGCGCTTGGTAGGAGGCAACCCATCGGTTTTGTTGCTTATTTTGTTTTTGTTCTTGTTTTGGTTTTTTTTTTTTTTAATGTCTTTGGTTTGTGGTTGTGTAGATTGATGATGTTCGGGATTTTAAGTTGGGAATTCTTGAGGCTTGAAAGGTGCATAAAGAGCTTAGCTTGAAGAGCTTGGGAATTAAGGTTCGTTACTCCATGCTTGAACTTAGAGTTGCTTTGCAACATCTAAGTTTGGGGGAGTTTTATTTTTACGAATTGAGCATGTCATTGCACCGGCACACACCCATTATATGATGCTTTGAGGGTATTAGTTTGATTGTTGTTGATTATTGGATTTTGAGCATTTCATTGTAACACTCTTTTTCCAAATTTTGATTGCTTGACAAAATAAAAATTTAGGGGGGGGGGTATGTTAATGTTTACAATTCAATGCATTGCATTTGGTGAATGGTGATTGGGCAAGCAAAGGAAGAGACCCCGATCTACTCGGTCAAACGAGCGATCTGGCTCGAATCGAGGGATCAAAAGGATAGTGTGGTTTGTGTTCTGTGTTGTAAAATTTTGATAATGAGAAAATTTAAAAGTTGCTCGAGCAAGGTTGCACTGTCGTGTGGCCTTAAAAGACAAGTTAGTTCCCGCCCCTGTCCTTATTATTCCCGACCCTTCTGAAGGTTTTGTAATCTTTAGCGACGCGTCGAAGCAAGGACTAGGTTGTATTTTGATGCAACATGGGAAAGTCATGGCGTACGCATCAAGGCAATTGAAGGTGCACGAGATGAACTAACCTACGCATGATCTCGAATTGGCGGCTGTTGTTCATGCATTGAAGATATGGAGACATTATCTTAATGGTTCTAAGTGCGAGATATTCACCGATCATAAGAGCCTCAAGTACATTTTCACGCAAAAGGAGTTGAACATGAGGCAAAGGTGTCGGCTAGAATTAGTCAAGGACTATGATTGCACGATCAACTATCATCCAGGCAAGGCGAACGTGGTCGTGGATGCACTTAGCCGAAAGGGAGGTGCAGTTTATTCTTTGACGAGTCAAGACGAGCTAGTGAAGGAGTTCGAACGTTTGAAGTTGTAGGTGATCGAAGCACCCGAAGGCGTTAATTCCATCGTGGCAGCCTTGACGGTTCAGCCCACTCTTCGTGCTCGTATCGTCGAGATAAGCAAGGATGCTGCCCTAGTTAAGTTGAAGAAAAGAGTTGAGATGAAAGGCGTTAAGGGGTTCATTGTCAACGCGAATGGAGCACTCTTGTTTGAGAATCGGTTGTGTGTGCCGAGTGATGAAGAAGTGAAGAAGGAAATCATGGAGGAAGCTCACTATACACCTTATACGGTTCATCTCGGTGGAACCGAGATGTATGTGGACTTAAGGGCTATATTTTGGTGGAAGAACATGAAGGGCGATATTGCAAATTTTGTAGAGAAGTGTTTAATTTGTCAACAAGTTAAGGCGGAACATCAAAGGCCATCCAGATTGTTGAAGCCGTTAGAGATACCTCAATGGAAGTGGGAGCACATTTCCATGGACTTCATGATGGGACTACCCCATTCGATTAAAGGGAATCAAACTATATGGGTTGTTGTGGATCGACTAACCAAGTCGGCTTACTTTCTTCCTATGAAGATGACGTGGAGTATGGATAAACTTGCTCAAGTTAATATCCAAAAAGTAGTGAGATTGCATGGAGTTCTCGTTTCAATCATTTCGGATAGGGATACACGTTTTACGTCACAATTTTGGAGGAGCCTACAATCGGCCATGGGCACCAAGTTGAATCTTAGCACGACGTATCACCCACAAACGGATGGTCAATCCGAGAGGACGATCCATACACTTGAGGACATGTTACGGGCTTGTGTTCTAGACTTTGAAGGTAATTGGGAGACGTATTTACCTTTAGTGGAGTTTGCTTACAACAATAGTTATCAAGCGACGATTGGCATGACTCCATATGAGGCTTTGTATGGACGATGTTGTAGAACTCCAATGTATTGGAATGAAGTCAGCGAATGTCGTGTTCTAGGGCCCGAAATCGTTGAGAAAATGGTCAAGGTGATTGAGAAAATTCGAGAGAGGATACAGGCTGCCCAAGATCATCAAAAGTCGTATGCCGACAAGCGTAGGAAACCCCTACATTTCGAGAAAGGTGAGGATGTATTCTTGAAAGTGTCACCAACTAAAGGAGTTGTTCATTTTGGTCGCAAAGGGAAGTTGCAACCACGTTTTATAGGACCTTTTGAGATCCTAGAGAAGGTTAGGAGTTTAGCATATTGCTTAGCTTTGCCCCCTAACCTTGCAGCAGTTCACAACATTTTTCACGTTTCGATGTTGAGGAAGTACGTACGTGATCCTAGTCATGTGTTAGACTATTCGTCTTTGGAAGTGGACAAGAACCTAGCTTATGAAGAAGTACCCGTTGAAGTGTTGGATAGGAAGACTCATCGTTTGAGGAATTGAGAAGTGAACCTCATTAAGGTACGTTGCAATCGCCATGGAGTAGATGAGGCGACGTGGGAAAAAGAAGAGGATTTAAAGGCTAAATACCCCGAGCTTGTTTTGCAAGGTACGTTAGTATTTTCGAGGTCGAATTTTTTTAAAGGTGGTGAGGTTGTAACACCCCGAATAGGCAGCAGTTTTTTAGTCCTTTATTTAATTGTTTTGGGCGTGAGTTTAGTGTGTTCAAGGATTTAGTCCTTTAAGTTGTTATGCTTTAGTATTTCGTATTTGTTTGCTTAGTATTAGTTGCCCCAATTAGTATTAATTGGACTCTTAAGATAGTACATAAGTTTCGAATTTTATTAGAGAAAGGAAAAGAAGTATTATTGTTCATGTTATAGTATTAGTCCTTTTAGAATATTATTTCCTTAAGTATTAATTCATTAAGGGCATGTAAGTAATTGAGGAATTAATTTTAGGGATTTGACTTTATGAGGTTTTGACCAAGAATAGGATTGAATAACACTTAGAATATTATTAGTATTAATTTCGAAAAATAAGGGGTCTTAGATATTAAGAATTTTCGAAAATAATGTAGTATAAGACTTTGATTTCTAGTATCTTTATTTATGGAAATAAGTTATATTTTCTTATGCAAGAATAATGCATGCTTGAAGGTTAAGTATCACAAGAATAAAAAGTTAGTAAGGATCTATTAAATAAGGAAATAAGTTACCAAGTATGAAAATAGAGATACAACAAGATTATGGGCCAATTTCTTGCCCTTTTTCCCTCAAATTCGGCCAGCCCTTATTCCCCAACCCTACACACTTATTCCAAATCTTTATATATGTACTGATCAAGACCTTGAAGCCCTTAGACACCCCAAAAATTTGGCAGCCTCTAGCACCCCAAATTTCGGCCAAGACAAGAAAAGGTGGGGGGTTTAAACGGTGAAAAGTGGTAACCTTCTAGTTCGATTTTTAAATGTTTAGTTTGATGCAATTATGTGTTTACGTGCCAAACATGTTATGGATGATCAGATATCATCAATCTATGTTAAAGGCATTCAGATAATGCATATGGTACTCAGATAGTACAAAAAGTATGGATACGAGAGTCGTATCAAATGTTAAGAACGAGGGGTATGTTTATATGTACTTGTGTCCTTTATATTTAGACTTCGAACTAACTATCTCCACGGAGTGATTATTTTATAATTACTCACCCCTTCACCGAATTATATTTTCAGATTTTCAAAAGTAAGATGACGAGATTGGCGATGCGGAGGAAGATGGATGTGATGCGAGAAAGAAGAAGTTAATGGTCGTAGTTTTTATTAAATCAAGTAGGCTTTATATTTAATTAACTTGCAAGTATTTTAATATGGTGTTTGGCACTTATATTTTTGCCACAAGATTGGATGTTTGCTTATTTTATTTCGTTGAGTGCATGGACACGTAGATGATGGATTTAGGAGTTGCCATGGTTTGATGAATTATTGCACTTTATTATGAATTTTTATGAAGTATTTTATTATTATGATTATGTGTTAGATGGCATGCAAATTAGGATTTAGATGATAAAGGTATTTAATTAAGTTGGCAGCTGTATGCATGATTAAGTGTTGAGTTTTATGTGATTAATTGTCTTAAGAATTTAGTTATTGTCCTTATTTTGCATGATCAATAAGTCTAGTTTTATAACTCCAAAAATTATGAAATTTTACCAGAATGTTTGCCATGATTTATAATGCATGTTGACCAATTTTCGTGAGTTTTTACTTAGTAGAAGTCGAGGAAATGATTTTAGTCCTTTATGTGATTCTAGTCCTCAAAATTATTGTTTTAAAAATACCAATTTTATGCCCAGCTATATTTAAAAAATTTGGCAGTTTGTTAGCCATAAAATATTAAGTTATTTTGGTCATTAAACCTGGAGAAAAATTGTTTTAAAGTTACAGCTTAAAATTAGTCATATATCTTTGTTTTATGAGTTTTTCATGCGATTTAAAGAGGGATTTTCGTGGCAAGTGTTTATATTGTGCTTATTATGATTTAATTGAGTATTTAGAGGTCTTAGATGGTTTGGCAAGATAATGGTATAAAAGGAAATGGTTTTAGTATTAGTTAGTGGACTGTTTTTATACACAACCAGTTTTGATGAGTACACCCAGGCTGTTTTCGTTAGTTTTATGTACCAGCTGCTGTACATGATTTATTTAGGTATTATTGCATGATTTAAATGATGTCTTATATGTTGAATGATATTAGAATGAATTTATTTCACATGCGAATATTATTGAAATATGTTACGAATATTTGTTATGGTATTTTTATGATTTCCATGGATGTATTGAATGAGTTATTTATTTTGAATGTATGATTTACTTATTAGGATTATATTACTCTGATTTTAGTTCAAAAAAGATTTTTCAAAGAAAATAATTTTATTTCAAGTAAAAAGGGTTCACGTTCTAAAGGATCTTTTATTAAATTATTTATTTAAAATCAAGACTTCCACTGAATTGAAAGGCATAGAATTTTAGGGGGTGACAGTGTGGTATCAGAGCAGGTCTACGTTCTTGTAGACTTGTAAAAATAATTTTTTTTATAAGCTTTATGTGAGTAAATGCAAAGTTTTTATGGAATGATTTCATGAAAAAAGTTTAATAAAAAGAGAAAGCTCCATCCATTACCACCGCCGCAACCATCTTCTAGTCCTAAAGGAAGTAAGTTTTCGAAAGCCCAAGTTAAATGTTTCAAAGGAATGATTTATGCAATGCAAGGCATGATTTATGATTTATGGCATGACGAGGTCATGAAAGATTTATGAAAAGTTATGAAGGACCACACATAAGGTCAAAATGTTTTAAGAAAATTCTTTTCAAGGATTTTTCGAAAAGAAAGTGTTTTAAGAAAGTTTTTTATGAAAAATGGATTATGAAATGTTGTGCTTGTACGATGGCTTATGAAGTTTATGATTAAGATTTATGATGAGTACTGTTTGCCAAAATCGTGATGATTTCCACGCAAGTGAACGTGGTCGTTGTTGTCTTGGCAAGTTAACCAAGTTAAATATCGAACACAGGGAAACGATGCGATATCAAGCGAGTATTGAGTGTTTACAAAATACTAGTAGCTAGGAAAGCAAGAAAAGATCATATTTCTATCTACTAATCAAGCAAGAATAGTTAATCCTAACTATCACCTCAAAGAAGTGAGCAAGTGTGAAGTGTGCATGGAAGTAATCCTACTATGGTTCCTCTAAAATCCTATCCATCCTAGCATGCAAAAGATCTCTTGATGTATTAATCAAGCTAACTTGTGTCTAGATCTCTCTACAACACAAGGTAAGGCTCTATTAGGTGTCTAGATCTCTCTACAACTCCTAACACTCCAATTAAGAGGTCTTAGGCTAATATGCAATTCTCATTGGTCATACCAGCAATATATCAAACACTTGTTATGCATAAGGTTCTTATAGCTCAATTCTCATTTCATAGCTAACCATATAAGCCATACCTTCCAATTAAACATCCCAAGCATTCATACAAGTCATTAATAAGAGGACTAACACATCAAGATCACTAATTCATGCATAGGATTAACAAGAGACTAAATTCACCATAGTATTCATACAAACATGCAACAAGGAATTAGCCCATAGCTAATTGGTAATGAAAATCAATAATTAACAATGTAAACATCATGAATAGTAACTAAAACAAGAGAATTAAAGGAAAACTTACCATAGGTAGAGAAATTAAATACAATCTACAAACTTCCAAAATGCTAAGTCTTGATCCAAAGCTTGAAATACAAAAATGAACCGCAGGAATAAAGCTCAAATCACTACGAGTATTTAGGAACAAACGGATCTAAAATCCGACAGACGGATCAAAAGTTATGGAAGAAAGAATATTGAATCTAACTAAGAACCCACTAAGTAACTACCTAATTCTCTCTCTAAAATAATCTAAGAACTTGGAATAATGATCTCTATGCTTGAGAATCTGATCCTTGAGGTATTTATAGTGCCCACAATGCTTAGTCCAAAGTGCCCTTCATTAAAAGCGCAAAAATACGAAAATAGCCTTGAAATTTCAGAAATTTATCACTCATGTCGCCCAAGAGCTGAGTGACTGTCGACCAAGCTGCTCGGCAGCTTGGTCGCGCGGATGCACTTTTGTCGCCCAAGACTTGGCCGTCTGTTGAGCAACGGTGGTCGCGCACTTAGTCGCGCGACACCTGCCGTTCTAGGGATCTGGTCGCGCGCTGGCTGCCGTCTAATGAAGGGGCTCCTGTCGAGCGAGGTACTTAGTGTCGGTCGATGCGCGACTTCCTTGTTTTTGTCATATCTTGAGCTCTAGAACTCCGATTGACTCGATTCTTCTTTCATTGTGACCCTCTCTTCAAGATATTCGTCATGGACTATTAATTTCTTCATTTTGCTCAACTCCAAAATTCAGACTTTTCTCAATCTTGCTTGTTTCTTTCTCGTTTTGTTCGTTTTTGCCTACAATCACAACTTTCTAGCCAAAAAGGGTTAATAGCACAATTTATTCCATATTAGGGTCAAATATAAACATAAGCATATCAAAACCATATGGAAATGGATGCAAAAATATGCAATTATGACCCTAATCACACCCCCAAACTAGATTGTTGCTCGTCCTCGAGCAACGAAGCGGTAAGATAGGGGAATAATTGTATGTATGAATCATCAAGCACAAGATCAAATGCCATAGAATCATAGCTAAATATCAAACAAGTCTAAAATGCAATTTCATCAAATCAACAATCAATATCGAATCAATGAACAAATTGTCAAATCAACAAGTCATGATCCTCACATAGAAGTGTATAACTCATCTATCAAGTGTTTGAGGTTCTCTCAATCTTCACACGATGATACAAATACTACCATAAGTTTGGCTCAAGTCTCAAATTCTCCACCACTTGAAATGACAAATCATTCACACATCAATGAGGACTTTCATAAGGTTGTAATGTTGGCTCTTTGGTAGGGAAGGATAGATATGGATAAGAGTGACTAAGTATGATTAGTAAAGCATAGAAAGAATCAAGTAATAGTCATTCACATCTTCATGCAATTGTGCACATTCTTTATGCTCTTCAAAACCACACTTTCAAGATCATTCTTCCCTTTCTTTGCAATTAATTGTCATTCTCACAACAAAGGTCAACTTGACCATATTTTCAACAAAAGTCAACTTTTTCTCATGCTTGCAAGCACTTGCCTTTTTTTTCAAAAAATTTCAATCAATGCATAAAATTCTTAATATCTTCCACTTTAGGCCACCATGTTCTTCATCATATCACCAATCTTCCTTCCTTCTTTTCACTCTACTAATCATAAGGAAAAGAGAGTTCCAAAAAGGAAGGAAAATGGCTTAAAGTGTGGTTAGCCAAAGGAAAGGTCTAAAGGCACAAAATGGTAAGCAATGGATATCAATATCAAGGTAGGCTCATAGGGCAAAGTGACTCAATGTAGATCAAAGAAATGCCTCAAATCATATCATGTGAAATCAATGTCTAATGTAGCCTCAAACAAGACCAAAACCAAGTTCTAGAGTATAATGCACATGTGTGGAACTCACATCAACAAATATCATCCGTTTAAGATTGAATCGGGCATAAATGGCTCAAAACCTCACGGGTATAGGGTGATCATGGCTTATCTCATATAAAAAATGCTCATATCATCAAAATCTCAAGTATCATCAAATCCATAGCATAAAAGACAAGATAAGAATCAAGCCATAACTCCACTACATCCAACATGAAGTTTCAACTCATCCACACAATCATAAACATATCTCATGCATCCACTACTCAAAATAAGCAACATAATGGCAAAATCAACAAGCAAAAACAAGGCATCAATATAAGCATAAGGTCTTAAAACATCATAAAAGCACTAGAATCATCCTAAACGAAGACACCCCCCAAACTTTTTTGGACCAAGGGTCTAAAAAGTTTGGCAAAGAGTGAAGAAAAGATCATGCAATGCACTCAATCAAAGCACAATACCACAAAAATCAACACTTAAGCTCAAAATAGCAATCTAAAATCAATCAAACTAAACCTAAGAATGGAAGCACATATAGAGATAAGTGTAAAGACATACCTTGAGTTGGGATTAAGAATAGGAGAGTGATTTGCCACTTACATGAGAATGTCCTTCTTGGCCAAGTAGGAGGAGAAATCTCCTCAAGACATCCTTCTCGAGCTCACAAATATCATTCCAAATCTACAATTTGAAGAACGAACACAGCCCCCCAAACTTTTTCGGATCAAGGATCCTAAAAGTTTGGCAAAGAGTGATGAAAATAAGATTTGCGATGAATCAATGATCAAACAATGCATATATAAGCTCAACTAAACCCAGAAATCATCATATATTCCAAGAGGCAACACCCCCAAACTAGGATAAATCACATGCACCAACCAAGGTAAGAGACACACTTCCTCATATGAAGTAAACAAAGCTATCTAAACTACAAAGCAAACCTAATAAGCAAGAAAATTTTTGCAAGGATGGGTTGCCTCCCATCTAGCGCTTGGATTTAATGTCCCCTAGCCGGACGCACCAATGTTAGCTAAATGGCCAAGGATATTTGTCTTCCTTGCCTTCCCACTCTAATCAAGCATCATGATTAAGAAAGCACGTAGGATTTCTACCCCATACCCCTACTTTCCTTATCAATTTATACTTGTAAGCACATGCATTTTCTTCTTCATTTCTTCTCAAACCAATCCACCCCCATCTCCTACTATCAAAAATGTTCAAGAGGATTCTCAATTCAATCTTATAATCAATTATATCTAGAGACAAGATGAATTCACGATGAACAACATTATCAATTAAAGCATAAGTAGAAGAGTCTAAGAGTTTAGAAATGCTCATTTTAAGTATAGGCTCCTCCTCCAAATCATTTTGTTGTTCTTCTTCCATGAAACTCATGTCCATGAGTGGACCTTCATCTTCCTCTTCTAGTTCTTCTTTCTTTCCTCCTCTTGAATCTTCTCCTTCCTTATCCTCCACTTCTCGTTCTTGATTCCTATCAATATATACAAAGGAAGTATCATATTCATCATCATCATAAAGAGGATTAATATCAAACTCAATATAATTGTAAAAATGATTCATAAAGCTCTTAAAATCGGAAGTATTTTGAGCATGAGTAAATTTGATCTCTTCAAAATCATCTTTAGCTTCTTCATCCTCTTCACTTTCATCAATTTCTTCTTTTTCCTCCTCTACACACTCTTCTATTTCTTCTTCTTCTAGTCCAACCTTCTTTCCTTCTTCATTCCTAATCAATATAGCATGAGGAAATTTATAAGCAATATCATCATTAACAATTGGAATTTCATAGTCAATGTAAGCATGAGAAGGTTCAATAAACATTTGAGCTCCAATACAATTTACACTAGAAAGAGATTTAATCGTCTCATGATGATGATCATCTTCATCTTCCACATGCCCTTCTTCCACCATTCTTTCCACTTCCCCTTTTTCTTTATCATTACCCCCATCTTCCTCCTCATAATCGACTTGAATGCTCAATTGCTCCAATTGGAACTCCATATTTGTGATTTGATGACTTTGAGACATGAACATTTCATCAAACTTCTTGTTTGTTTCCTCATTGTCCCTTTTCCATTCCATTCTCGTTTCTATCAATTTCTTAAGGATTTGAGCTAACATATCTTCCACATAGCTTGAAGAAGTGTCCTCTTGATGGAAAGTCATAGGAAGGTATGGAGTGTAGGAGCATGTATAATCATGAAGAGAGTAGGAATCTTGATATGACATTTCGCAAATCTCATGGGCTTGTTGGGTCAATTGCCCCAATTGGAGCTCTAAGCTCTTGATTTGATCTCCTTGAGTTTTGACAATTTGATCAAACTTCACATTGGTCTCCTCAAAGCACCTTGTAGCTTCAATGCTCATCTCTTCCAATTCCATGAGAATGTGAGCTAGAGTCTTATTTAAATGGCTAGGAGGAGTTTCTTCTTGGGAAGGCATAGGTGATGGTAAAGTGTAGGAATGTGGATCTTCATAGGAATAGGAATCTTGAGATGTATATGAGTTAGAAGGATAAGAAACTTCTTGTGGAGGTGATGAAATTATGGTTTGGTTCCATAACATCACCATTATGTACTTCATACACTCTTCTAACATGGTGACTTTATCGAAAGTGGTGCAGGGTTTAAATGAGTAAAGTTGATAAATGTATGGATTAGGAGATGATATATTTTATGGAGAATACGAGTAATGATTGTATTCGCCCATCTTCAATTGAGTTCACTCCTACAAAAGTCAAGCAAGTATCAATACTCACCAAGAATAGTCAAGTAAACAAAGAAACAAAGAAAAACAAAGTAAACATCAATACAAGCCTAACAAAGTGATCGTTTCCCCGGTAACGGCGCTAAAACTTGTTTACCAAAATCGTGATGATTTCCACTCAAGTGAACGTGGTCGTTGTTGTGGCAAGTTAACCAAGTTAAATATCGAACACAGGGAAATGATGCGATATCAAGCGAGTATTGAGTGTTTACAAAAGGCTAATAGCTAGGAAAGCAAGAAAAGATCATGTTTCTATCTACTAATCAAGCAAGAATAGTAAATCCTAACTATCACCTCAAAGAAGTGAGCAAGTGTGAAGTGTACATGGAAGTAATCCTACTATGGTTCGTCTAGAATCCTATCCATCCTAGCATACAAAAGATCTCTTGATGTATTAATCAAGCTAACTTGTGTCTAGATCTCTGTACAACACAAGGTAAGGCACTATTAGGTGTCTAGATCTCTCTACAACTCCTAACACTCCAATTAAGAGGTTTTAGGCTAATATGCAATTCTCATTGGTCATACTAGCAATATATCAAACACTTGGTATGCATAAGGTTCTTATAGCTCAATTCTCTTTTCATAGCTAACCATATAAGCCATACATTCCAATTAAACATCCCAAGCATTCATACAAGTCATTAATAAGAGAACTAACACATCAAGATCACTAATTCATGCATAGGATTAACAAGAGACTAAATTCACCATAGTATTCATACAACCATGCAACAAGGAATTAGCCCATGGCTAATTGGTAATGAAAATCAACAATTAACAATGCAAATATCATGAATAGTAACTAAAACAAGAGAATTAATGGAAAACTTACCATAGGTAGAGAAATTGAATACAATCTACAAAACTCAGAAATGCTAAGTCTTGATCCAAAGCTTGAAATACAAAAATGAACCGCAGGAATAAAGCTCTAATAACTACGAGTATTTAGGAACAAACGAATCTAATATTCGACGGACGGATCAAAGGTTATGGAAGAAAGAAGATTGAATCTAACTAAGAACCCATTAAGTAACTACCTAATTCTCTCTCTAAACTAATCTAAGAACTTGGAATAATGATCTCTATGCTTGAGAATCTGATCCTTGAGGTATTTATAGTGCCCACAATGCTTAGTCCAAAGTGTCCTTCATTAAATGTGCGAAAATACGAAAATAGTCCTGAAATTTCGGAAATTTATCACTCCTGTCGTCCAAGAGCTGAGTGACTGTCGACCAAGCTGCTCGGCAGCTTGGTCGCACAGAAGCACTTTTATCGCCCAAGACTTGGTCGTCTGTCGAGCAGCGGTGGTCGCGCGCTTATTTGCACGACACCTACCGTTCTAGGGATCCGGTCGCGCGCTAGCTTCCGTCAGATGAAGGGGGTCCTGTCTAGCGAGGTACTTAGTGTTGGTTGATGCGCGACTTCCTCGTTTTTTTCATATCTTGAGCTCTAGAACTCCGATTGACTCGATTCTTCTTTCGTTGTGACCCTCTCTACAAGCTCTTCGTCATGGACTATTAATTTCTTCATTTTGCTCAACTCCAAAATTCAGACTTTTCTCGATATTGCTCGTTTCTACCTCGTTTTGCTCGTTTTTGCCTACAATTACAACTTTCTAGCCAAAAAGGGTTAATAGCATAATTTATACCATATTAGGGTCAAATATGAACATAAGCACATCAAAACCATATAGAAATGGATGCAAAAACATGCAATTATGACCCTAATCAAGTACGAATGCCTATTAAGAGATGTTTAGAAGATTTAAGCACGAGTGAGTTAGTAGGGCCGTTTATAATTTATTAAGATCGGCTAAGCAATTTATTTATCTTGCGGGGTCTTTCGTTTTATATGCCTCCGAGACGTGACCCGAATTATGACCTTAGTGATTCTGATGGACACGCGGATAGAAGAGGTCGCCCTCAAGCTAACCCCGTGGTCCATAATGTAGCACCTATGCTTAACACTACCGCATAAGTAGTTGAACAATTTAGGAGGTACAAGCCTGCTACCTTTACGGATGGGACGGACCAGACGCTGTTGAGGAGTGGCTTCGTTCCATGGAGAGGATTTTCCAGCTGATTGAGTGCACTGATGCACAACGGATTGCTTGCGTGGCATTCCAACTTGTTGAGGAAGCTGACCATTGGTGGGAGAGCTATTGGAGGATTCGCCCGGTTGAGGAGAGACGTGCCTTGACTTGGGATCGTTTAAAGGGGATCGTGATGGAGAGGTACTACCCTCAATCTTACAAGGATAAGAAAGAGCGCGAATTCCTAAACTTGCGACAAGGAGCCATGACAGTTGCGGAGTACGAATTGAAGTTTAGCCAACTTGCACGTTTTGCTCAACAACTTATCGACATGAGCAAAAATGCGTTCTACGTTTCATCAAAGGGCTTAGGACCAAAATTTAGCACGTTCTACTAGCTTTAGGCAACCTAACTTTTGCCGAAGCACTTGAGAGAGCCAAGCAGATGGGAGCTTGTTTGAAGGAGGATGCGGATAGGAGGTCACGTGATAACAAGAGGAAATGGGATCAATCCGGCGGAGCAAGAAAGTTTACTAATCGTGGGCAAGGAGCAACTCAAGGCTTTAAGCCCAAGCAAGGGAATCAAGTGGCGAACGCAGCTTGTTCTAAGTGTGGGAAAAATCATGTAGGAGAGTGCCTTTTAGGAAAGGACATTTATTTTCGATGCCACAAGCCGGGACAAAAGGTGCCCCAATGCCCACTACCACCTAGGGCACGAGTGTTTTCACTTACGGGAGAGCCGAGTGAGGATCAATCTCCTTCGAAGACTTTGGCAGGTATGCTTGCTTTGAATTCGGTACCAATAATCGCCTTGTTTGATACCGGAGCTACGCATTCTTTTATCTCGCTTAGTTTTTGTTTCAAGATTGGTTGTGAGTTAGTTGATAGTGTTAGTCCTTTAGAAGTTAGTATTCCTTCGGGAAAGGCTGTTTTTACAAGTAAGGTTGTGTCGAGTGCGAAAGTTGAAATTTGTGAAAGGAGTCTTGAGGGTGAGTTGCACGTTATCGAGATGGGACAATTCGATGTCATTCTTGGAATGAATTGGCTAGCTAAATATCAAGCCACCATTAATTGCGAGAAGAGGGAAGTGACACTCAAGTTGGCAAGTGGAGAGGAGTTGATGTACTTTGGTTCCCGACCGAGTACACATAATTTAATCGTCACCGCGATGCAAGCTGTTGAATTTCATCAAGAGGAAGGATGTGAAGGATACCTTGTCCATGTGATGGGCACGAACGCGAAAGAGATGAACATTGAAGACGTTGCCGTTGTTAACAAGTTTATTGACGTGTTTCCCAAGGAGTTACCAAGAATTCCACCCGACCGACAAGTGGAATTTGCGATCGATCTAGTACTGGGAGTTACCCTCATTTCAAAAGCACCCTATTGTATGGCGCCGAAGGAACTCGAGGAGTTAAAGATGCAATTGCAAGACTTGTTAGATAAGAAATTCATCCAACCAAGTGTTTCACCATGGGGAGCGCCAGCTTTGTTCGTCAAGAAGAAGGACGGATCGTGGAGGATGTGCATTGACTATCGAGAGCTTAATCGGCTCACGATCAAGAATAAGTACCCGTTGCCTAGAATTGAAGACTTGTTCGATCAACTAAGGGGACCGAGTGTGTTCTCAAAAGTTGACTTGAGATCAGGTTATCACCAATTGAAGATTAAGGAAGGAGATAGGGCGAAGATCGCTTTTCGCACACGCTATGGGCATTACGAGTTCGTAGTGATGCCGTTCGGTTTGAATAACGCACCGGCTGTCTTCATGGACTTGATGAACCGTGTCTTTCACCCTTTCTTAGATCGATTCGTCATAGTGTTCATTGATGACATTCTAATCTATTCTCGGAGTAAGGAACAACATGAAGAGCACTTGAGGACGGTTCTAGAAGTTTTGCGCCAAGAAAGATTGTTTGCAAAGTTTACCAAATGCGAGTTTTGGTTAGACCGAGTGAACTTTCTAGGCCATGTGATCACGACCCAAGGAGTTGAAGTAGACGCATTCAAGGTTGAAGCCGTGAGCGAGTGGAAGGCTCCAACTAATGTGAACGAGGTTCGTAGCTTTCTCGGTTTGGCGGGATACTATAGGCATTTTATCGAAGACTTTGAGAAGATAGCCTCACCGATGACCAAGTTGACTCGCAAAAAGGAGTAGTTCGTGTGGTCCAAGGTTTGCGAGAAGAGTTTCCAAGAGCTAAAGGACAAGTTAGTTTCGGCCCCTGTCCTAATTATTCCCGACCCTTCGGAAGGATTTGTAATCTTTAGCGATGCGTCAAAGCAAGGACTAGGTTGTGTTTTGATGCAACATGGGAAAGTCGTGGCTTACGCATCAAGGCAATTGAAGGTGCACGAGATGAACTATCCTACGCATGATCTCGAATTGGCAGCTGTTGTTCATGCATTAAAGATATGGAGACATTATCTGTAATACCCCGAACCAAATTAGATTTTTTTTTCTATTTATATTACATTTCATGTTATTATGTTTATATATTTTTGCTTGATTGATCTTTTACTCCTTTGAGGGCACTAAGTTTTAAAATGAGTGATTTCTACTTGACGGTTGGTTCAAAACCGGAACCGGAAGCACTCCTAGCATCGTAACTATGAATCAAATATTAATAAATCATTTGAACGAATGAAATAAGATTCTAAAAGGGATTTTAGGACCCTTTGGGTGTAAAAGATTTATAAAAAATAAAACCCTGGACGTTTGTCGCCAAATGTCGAACCGAAAACTCTAAAATTTGAAAAACTTCGATCCGATGAGTAATTGCGGATCTTTATTAGAACTTAAGTAATAAAATGAGTTAAACATAAGTTTTAATTAACAAATACAAGATATAAAATTTTAGGCTTACAAAACGAGCAAAATATTAATTTTTGGAGCCCAAAACGCTACCGAATAATATTCGTTTTCAACCCCAAAAGTCTTATCGCGTCCCAAAATACAGTTAGAACTCAAATTCCTCTCCTAAATCCCCTTATGACCAAAATTATCAGCTGGAATGAAGAAATGAGAAGTCAAAAAATGCCCATACCCCTAAATTATGGAGCCATACCTTCTTTCCTATTCCCTTACCTAACCTTGACTTCTCTTACCTCCAAATGAGTGATTTTGAATGGTCATATGCTCCCATTTCCTATATATGAATTATCTTAGTTCATTACCTACCTTGATCAAAGAAACCCAAAGAAAAGAAAAATCCAAAAACTCCCTTCTCACTCCCTCACTCAACTTTTGGTCACCATACTTACAAAGGGTAGAGAGATTTTCTTCTCCCATCTCCAACAACAAGAGAGCTTCCTTCCTCAAGTATCAAGAAATCCATGGAGTTAGGTTGAAGGTTGGAGTCATTTCCTTGCAAAGAGGAAGCCAACATCTCTCCCTCTCTCTTCTAAGTTCATGTTTTTCCTCTCCACTTCTCCTAACTTACTCCATTGCTTTGTTTTAGCTCAAAACCAAAGTATTCCTCCAAGTGGTGCTCCATTCCTACAAGCTTAAGGGTCAAGGGACAATAAAGCTTCTTTTGTTAACAAGAAAAAGGCTCCAAAGGTTGTAAAACCCCAACTCAAAACATTTGGTTTTCTTGCATGTATATGTGAGCTATGTGTGTTTATTGTTCCATATTTTTAGAGACCATGAAACCCTAGGACTTTATTACTTTCCAATGTTCAAATGCATGATGAATGAAGTCTAGAATGATGTTTTTGAAGGAGTTAAAATGTTGGTTGCATGGTAGTTATGAAATTGAAAATGTAAGTGAAAGCATGCACACAAATCACACACTTTATGCACTGACATCGAATTTCGTACCGAATTCGGACCTCATATGTTATAAATTTTTGGATGATTCTTATATTTTTGGAAACTACATCAAGTTATCTTTCATTTGAATCTAGTTTGAGCATTTTTGGTGTTTTCATTAATAAGTTATGAATTTTCTAAGAAAGTGTGACAAAATGCCTCTTATTTCTAAAGTATGGATTTTCTAGGAGTAATCTGTTCATGAAAGAATTCTTTTAAAATTTTTATAAATTACTACATGAAGTTAAGTATCTTCATTATTTATTTCACGATTTTTAGAGATGTGTAAATATTTTTACCAAAATTATTTCAAAAGTTGCTCAATTCTTGAAAATTCTGGAACAATCTGCCATGTTTTGGAAACTAGCCTAGAACTCATATTTTCCTAAACCAAATGATATGAAATAAATTTTATATGTAATTTAAACTTGATGGGTTAGTCACTGTAAAAATTTCATGATTTTTGAATGAGTGTTGATATTTTTAGAAAATTCTCCAAGTTGGTATAAGTGTGGGTCAACATGCAAACTGCAGTACTTGAATATTGTTGATTATGTGTTATTTCCTTGTTAGAAGGAAAACAAATATTTTCCCATGAGGAAACTAGTCTAAAGCCTTGGTGAATTCTATGTGAATGCATGAGTTATGTGAATGGAATGATATTTAGTGTTGATTTTAGATTAAGGACCATATGTTTCTTATTTGCCTTGAGAAAGGAAAATACGAAGAACCTTATAAGATCTTAACAAAGTTGAGTATGCTAAATGCACCTAGATAAGAACCTCAAGCTACTAATTACCGTAAAACATTTTATTAACTTCTTAAGTGAAAAAAAATGCTAAGTAAAGTGTATGTCCTTATCGGACTAATTGTATAAATCTTAACAAGAATTCTTAAACATTAATAACTGAAATACAACGAATGGTGCTAGGTCTAAGTGTGCGAACGGTGACTAGAATCTCTGGTGAAAGGAACGGTGATTGTTTTGCAAAAAGGAAAGCGTTTAAGGTGGGTGGCATTTACTGTATTGCCTTGAATATTATATGGACTATTGGTGTATTTGAATGAAAATGTTTTTGACCTTTGGGTCCGATTACAAGGTTATTACCCAAATTCCTACGGGTAAAGTATCTCAAATGATATGTAGTGGTCTGGCTTGTGTAGTTAGGCGCCGCGGTGGACAGAGCCTCAGGGCTATATCTCAAATGATATGTAGTGGTCTGGCTTGTGTAGCTAGGCGCCACGGTGGACAGAGCCTGAGGGCTATATGATTAAAAGTATCTCAAATGATATGTAGTGGTCTGGCTTGTGTAGCTAGGCGCCACGGTGGACAGAGCCTACGGGCTATGTGATGAATGATGAGTCTTTGTGGCTATGAAAAGTGTTTTTACAAAATGATACGTTTGCATACTACCAATATGTATAGTAGCGTACAGGTCGCCCACACTGAGAATTCAAATCTCACCCCCCCTACTTTTAAATCCTTTTTCAGGTCTCGATGACGGGGAGTTTGCGCCAGTGGAGGAGTGATACTACTTCCCTACCAAAGTGTTTTAAATTACTCGTGAAAA
>JAPKLY010000504.1:9497-89210 GCA_026898435.1 Prunella vulgaris | reverse complement strand
AAATAGTTTCAGAATAATAATTTCCAGCATTCATATATTCAGCTCCTGTTATTAATCTACCAATTGACAAAGGGCAGTTGGTGCTTTAGAGGGCCATCAATCCCCTTCCTAACAATTATGTATAAGGGGAAGTGTTGATATTATAGGTTACAATCAATTTGATTTAAGTATAGGACTCAACACAAGCTAGAGACTTCATTCCTTCCATCAATCACCACTTTGATAATGTTATGGGTACAATCCACTCTGCTGCATTTTATATATAAAGTCACTTAATATTAATTGCTTTTTTATCTTGTTATTATCTCTAGTTTACAACGTTTATAGCAAGGAATTGTCACTTTTATATTCAATTTTCATAATAAGATCTTAAACTCTATCTCTTAATCAATTTTCAGAAATGAGCCCAGTTAGCTATTTTTGTTGTCTTACCTGAAGCATGTTTGGAGTTTTCAGTTATTTACTTCAATTGTATTCATTAACTTTTAACTTAGTTTGTCTAGTGAGCAATCAAAAGGCCCACGAATTAATAGAGAGGGCAGAGGAAACCTAGAGATAAAAGCAGTCATTCCCCTTCTATCATATTACTTTTTTATTTTCTGAATAAGATCTTAAATTATATTTCCTAATCAATTATCAGAACAAAATCTTCAAATTTCTATTTCCTGATGAACTAAGGAAATGAGGGATAAATTATTCAATCTCTGAAATCCAGTCAAATCACCTATGAATTGAGCAGATATAAAGTAAAGGTATTTTATAGCCAGACACATCTAGAAAGAACATAAGCTTTCCCAAAGTTGTTGTAGGTTTATTCACACTGAGCTTTCTCTACACAATTCACACATATACAACATAAAAAACACCAATAAAAAATCACCATTATCCACAACAAAATCACACATACAAACAATTTCAACACACTTCTATACAGTTCATCATCTTCATTGCACAAAGAGAGTAGGCTCATTATATATATACAAATACAGATAGATAAATAATTTTTTTTAAAAATATAGTGGTTGCAAGCTCAACAAAGAGAAATGGCAAAATAGGGCTAACCACAGTAGATCGACACTGTTCGTTCAAAATTAGGGTTTAGAATTACAAAATATTTTTGTTGTTCGATTGTTATTCGACAAAACAGGGTAAAATTAGGATTGAATTAGGCTGCAACACTAAATATTTTTCAATTTATAGCTCATTGGATGAGAAATTACCTTAGGCAAGAAGAAGCGTCCACGACTGGAAAAACTTCGGCTTATTAGAGAAAGGTAATTGACGGACCAGGCGATTCGATGATGGCTTAACTCTGAATGAGAATCGGCGATGCCTCGTCGACGGTGAGAACGACGATAATGCTCTCGCCACAACTTTCGCTACTAGAGAGTATGAATAACGCGTATGCCCTAATTCATTTATCGCTTCTAGATAGTATGGACAACGAGGGGGTAGTGACAAGGTGATGGGATGAGAGGCGTCGGAGAGAAGCAGGGGCGGCGGCGGATAACTGAATGTGGGGTGGGATGGAGGGCACAGCCATGGACAAGAAGAGAGACTGTTTTTTATCTAGGGTTCTCTACTATTTTTTAGAACGTGAGCTACTGATGCAAAAAGGTTGAGAATGAAAAATAGAAGAAATGATATGTTTTTTTTTATTGAAAGGATAAGAAGAAATGATATGTTTTTTTTTATTGAAAGGATAAGAAGAAATGATATGTTTACTAATGCACAAAATAGTATAATAAATTTTATATTCCATATAAATTTATATATCAAATGATATATATGAAATTTTCCTTTTTATTGTATAAACAGGGCATATAATATACATATATATAAATAGAATATACTCTTTAATTTAATTTATCAAAAAATAGATAAGACCACGGGAAAAGACCACGGTATTTAATCCCATCGTCTTTTATTGTGTAGTTGAATTTAAGACCACGAAAAAAGACCACGGGAGGTTAAACCCGTGGTCTTATGTTGTGAGCACTAAACTTAAGACCACGGGGATATTTAACACCACGGGTTCGACACTTAAGACCACGGTCAGAATGTATACCCGTGGTCGAAGGTCATTTCTGGCATAGTGCGGTCACTAATGGGTAATTTGTTCAAATTTATTCTACCTGAGGAGGAAGTGTTGGCAACTGAGAAAGGGCTCACTCTCGAGTTCATGTGCACTGTGAATGTTATAAAGAGTGATTTGGATGAGCCACGTTCGATGTCCTTCTATATGAGAGGATGAGATACACGATGACCATCTACGATGTTAGCAAGGCCTTAGGGATACAAAGTTGGAATGGAAATTTAATCAAGCACAACAACTAATGCGAGGAAAGTTTTTGGAAAAGCATAACAACTGGAGGAAGGTATGAGGTACCACAATACAGCTCAAGAACTGCTAGAGCTACTTACATCCGAAGCCCAGCACTGAGGTACTTCGAAAAAGTCCTCTCTAACACTTTGTTTGCAAGGGCGGAAGGTGGAGCCATTCCGAATGAAGAACTCTACTGCTTATGGTGTTGTTACAACCGCATTAAGTTTCAAGGAGGAGCAGTGTTTGTAACGCCCAGCATAAATGGATTCAAGTTATATTTTATAAGTCGTCTTTTGAGGTTTTAAAATTAAGTTGCGCGTAGGATAAAATATTGTGTTTTTGTTCTTTAAGTTTTTCACGAGCCTTAAGTATTAATTTTCTGATGATTAAGTTAAGTAAAGATGATTTAAGAGTTTGGGAATTAAGATTAAGTTCTTGATAATTCATTTTGGGCTTTAGTATGTGGAATAAAAGTTAGAGAGCCAAATTAAGATATGATCCAATTAAGTATTTAATAAGGATTAAGAGGATTTAGCTTGATTGCTTATTAAGTGTTATAATTCAAATTGGATTGAGAAAATTAGGATTTATTAAATACCAATTTATTAAGGGTATTAGTGAGTTTGTTATTTTAGAGATGAGAATGGAATTATATGGGATCTTGACTAGGATATGCGATTAAAGATTAAGATCAAGGAATTAGGAATGGACATTTGGGATCCTGTTTAGATTATATGAAATGTTATAGATCAAGAAAATATTCAAGGTTTAGATTTTCTTGAAATCAATATCAAGAGATTATTATCGGAATTATTTTATTTGGATTTTAAGCGAAGGAACAATGTTAGGACTTTAAGGTATTACTCTCAAGGGATAAAGGTGCATGTTGCAATGTTAGACTATATGTGTCGGATATGCTAGGAGTTAAGTTGAGATTTTATTGCTAGGTGTTAAATGTTACTTGCAAAAGTAAGGAGTATTATTATTTATGGACAAGAGTGATATTATAAGTGTCTATGATATATTTATTTGCAGAGACGAAGAGATGATATTTGATATTTATTGGATATTTTGAGATTAAATCTCTGAAATTACTTGAGGAATATTTAGTGTATCTTTGGGAACAATTGAAGATTTAAGTTGAGACTTGAGGATTAATTCAATTAATAAGTTAAGGTATTAATATTGGGATTATTAGGAATTGATATTTATTATTATTAGTGAGGTTAGAATTGTTAAGATTTGATATTCTTAAATGATTATTGGATTAATTTCAGCCGCAAGTTTCTGAATTCTTCCAAAGGATTATTCACGGATAATTGGTGATTAATTAAGGATTTAGATTTGAATATGGATTTAATTGTGGGATTAATTTATTAAGTATAAGATTTATTTATTGAGATAAGTAATATTGGCAACAATAAGGATTAGCACTTTGATTAAGGAGAAGTAGCATTAGATTTCTCTAGAAAATATTTACTTGGAGGATAATTAAGCTGATGCGGCAAGTTAAGGGTAGACTTAGTCACTAGAAGAAATAGTCGGCCACCTTGTGAAGAGTGTCGTTTGTGCCTACATATTTTTAGAAAGTTAGTTTTTAGTCCTTTAAGTTCTTAAGCTTGAGTTTTATTCTATTTTCTTGCTTAGTATTAGTTGATTCGATTAGTATTATTTTTGGACTTCTACATTGGGACTTTAATATTTTAAGGAATATGAGTGGTATTTAAGTACTAGTCCACCACTTATATTAACCGGCCATTACTACTTATATTTTGAGGGAATGCATCAGCCATTATGGTTAGAGTATGACCAAGTCAATAGTTGCGGCTCCCGCATGGTTAAGGCCTTAAGGGCATAAGTTATTATCTTTGGTTTGGGTTCAAATTCCAAGATTATGATATTATTTGATTAAATTCCAAGAATTATCGAGTAGAGAGATTAAGATATTATTTGTTTGAGGAATAGATCAAGTCATCATCATTTCTTATTAAGGTGTAAACTTCCGTCAGTTGCCAGCAAATAAGTGGGAGAGTTTGCCCTTTTAATTAGATATTTACCAAGTCCGAAATTATATGATGACGTGTCTTTTAGGATTTAGAGTAGTATTTATCTTAAAGATTTTTTAAGCATTAATTCATTAAGAATATTATTTCACTAAGTATTACTTCTTTAAAGGTAAAATAGTAGTTGAGGAATTAATATTTTGGGACTAGATTTATGAGGATTTGAATTAAGAAAAGGATTAAATTTCATTTGGGTTTTAATTATTATTTTCGAAAATAGAAGAGAATTTTGAGAATTTAATACCAAGAAATATAATTAGTAGTACCTTTACTATTTATGGAAAGTAGTCATATTTTCTTATGCAAGAAAATACTTACTTGGAGACTAAGTATCAAGAGAATAAGAGTTGGTAAGGATTTATTATTTTTGGAAACAAGATTTCAAGTTGGTACAAGAAAATCCTCAAGATTATGGGCCAATAATTATTTTCCTTTTCAGCCATAAGTTTCGGCCAAGCCCATAACAATGCCCTACACAATTTTAGTCCTTATATATAGGTAATGATCGACAACCCCATACCCCTTTAGACATAAAAATTTGGCAGCCTTCATAGTCCCCATGTGCGACACTTATATGATAGAGTAGAGTATTTTCGTGAGCAATCATCTTTGAGGAAGAGAAGTAGCGGTTCAACGTAAGGTTATAGCAAGCCGACGTACACACATCTCTAATTTTCAAGACAATCAAAGGTGGGGGTTTAAACGGTGAAAAGTGGTAACTCTAGTTCGACTTTTAAATATTTAGTTTTATGCAATTATGTGTTTATGTGCTAATGTGTTATGGATGGTCAGCTATACCATCAATCTATGTTATGGACAATCAGCTATATTGTCAAATTTATGTTAAGGATGGTCAGCTATACCATCAATCTATGTTAAGGATTATCAGCTATATCATCAATGAATGGATACGAAAGTCGTATCATATGTTAAGAAAGAAGGGTATGTTTACATGTTATTATGTCCTTTATATTTAGACTTCGAACTAACTATCTCCACTGAGTGATTATTTTATAATTACTCACCCCTTCACCGAATAATATTTTCAGATTATAATGAGTAAGGCTACGAGATCGGCAAGACGGAGGAGGGTGGATGTGATGCGAGAAAAGAGAAGATAAAGGATGAAGTTTTTAATAAAAAAATCAAGTAGGATTTATTTTTATGTTGCAAGATTTCTTTATGTTTTGGTACTATGTGTTTTTCCATAAGTCTGGATGATTGCATGCTTATGATTTGATTTAGTGCATGGACACGTAAATGACCTAATTAGTTTTCTTGATTTCTAATATGAAGTATATGGATTTTAGTTAATTGCAATATAAGTTTTCAATGAATATTATGCCTATTGATTGGGTTGATGAGTCATGAAAGATGAATTAGGATTCATGTTAGATATATATTTTAATTGAAATATTATGAAATTATTAATATGAGTTTTAGTATTTTTGCATGTGTAGAATTTGATGTGTTTCTATTTTCCAGTAAGTTTTAAGTGATTATACGGTTTCGTGAATCATTGATATCGAAAGTTTCTTATGATATTAGGATACAGTTTTTAACTAGCTTTCCAACGCATCTTGAATCATCTTATTTGGAGTTAGAACGAATTAGTTATGAATTTTTGAAAAATATGTGACAGTTTGTGGGCATTTTCGAATCTCGCGAATTTTTGATAAAAATTAGTTACGGATAAAATTTGGTAAAAATTATAGATAAATATTATATGAAGTTAGTGACCAATATGAATTTTTGTGGAATTTTTTTCAGTAGCTTAAGTATTTTTTAATTGATTTATTTCGTTGATGACGCACTGCTGAAAGTATAAAATCTTTGAATGTTTATGAATTTGTGAGTTTAGATTATTAGAGAAGGACGCATGAATAATTGTCTTATTGTTACATGATGTTTTTGGAGAAATTAAATATTACGCATGTTAGCTTAATTTCATTATTTTATTCATAGTAGAAGTCTAGGGTTTGTTATAGTCCTTTAACTTCCTACGACATGATTTTTAAGTGAGATAAGTGGAGCTTTCTTGGTAATTCCTTTTAATATGTGTTATATGATTTATTTAAGTATTTAGAGGTTATAAATTACATGGCAAGATAAGAGTGTTAGCAAATAAATTTTATTTAAAGAGGAAAAAGAAAAAAGGTTCAGCGGAAATCCCACAACCCGGGAGGCAGGATCAAAAACAATTTATGTTAGTCTCGCTAAAAACCTCGCCGAAAAACCACCCTTGTGGAAAAACTGGACGGAGGGAAAAAGAGTACCAAATAAATTAAAGTCATCCCATAGGTAAAATAATGTAAAAGCAAAAAGAAATAAAACTGCCAAATGTCGCAACATGAAAGGCAACAAAATCTGCCAAATTTGCCCAGAAAAAACTTCTAATCCGGCAGCAATCCAAGGTTTAAACACCCATTTGCGAGCTGCAAATGTAAAGCGTGTGAAAAACAACATACAGGCTGCTTCAATTCCAGCCCCACCAGAAGCATTCAGCAAATAAAGTGTAGAGAAATACACCCCACTCAAGCCTTGAAGAGGATCCCCCAAAAACAGCCGCTCATTTACAAAAAATCAGCCTTATAACACAAGAGAGCTATATGAAGAATAAAAGTGTAAGAATGGAATCCTTGAAATCAGGCCTAAAATTACCTGCCCAACAGGTCCAGCCCAGAACAGCAGCACAAACTGCAAAAATTAACTCCCAAATTCTATACCAGCACAACAAAAGTGGCAGCAAAACGCCCATGTAACAATAAAATCGCAGTGACTGCCCCAGCAAAATCAAATGCAATGATAGACCTCTGTCATGCTTAAATTAATCAAACCCCAAGGCCTGCTGGACTCCTTAAATAAAACCAATCACATTCAACCCCCAAGAATTCTTACCAACCCAAATATGTGACCAAAACAGATCAAACAACCCCTCCACCAATCTAATGAGACCACAGCAATAGTGCCCAAGTAGATTAGCAGCCTGCACCCTTTCCTTGCAGCACCACTCCAGAAGTAGAACCAGGAGCCAAACTTCCATGCATAAAACGGCAGCTGAGCGTGAGAATACTAGCAGCAGGGTGTAGAGAGGAAGAACCCCAAATCAGGCTGCTTCAATTCCAGCCCACACAAGCCGAAAACTCTGACCAGCCTAAAATTTACCTGCCAAACATGATCCCAGGGCCTGAGCTGATAAAAAAAGCAGCTTCCAGCCCAGAACAGCAGCACTTCAGAAAGGCAAAGGAACCAGACCCGAGCAGACCCCAACCCCAGCAAACACCAACCTGTTGTACCTACCATACCAGCGCAACAATATAACATACAGGGAAATGAGCAACTCCCCTACACTCAGCTAAAAGAAGTGACACCAAGAAGATACGAACAACTCTCCAGTGAATACACTCCCCTGCCAAAAAGAAAAGTATAATTTCACAGCAAACCAAATTGTAACAGCAAAAAGCAATCAATATATGTAACTCCCAAATTCTTTCAATTCCGTCAACAGCAATGAATTGCCAAAACTCCCTGCCCAAGATGCACAAAGAGCCACTCTCAATAACAAAAACCACCCTCAATGACAGCTGGCCTACAGCAAACATAGAAACAAACCAATCTGTGAAAACCAACAGCCCTGAACAACAGCAATAACACCCTGCTGTGAAATAAACCAGGAGTCAAGAAAGGTCTCCAAGAAACCAGCATCCATAAAGGACTCAGAAAAGTAAGTCCTTTTAGCCAGAACTTCCCCAAAAATTCCTGGAACAAGGAACAACATCTGAACACCAAAAAACAGAAATTCAACATCTATAAGTTAAGACTTAACTCTATGAAAATTAGCATGCATATCCGTATAAAGATAATGCCCAAGGAACTCCGGGCAGGGACCCTCCCAAACCTCCGTAGTCCGTCTGCGAGCTAACAAATCCGAAATGGAATTACACTCATGAAAAATATGAGAAAAACAAACCGACATAGAAGGCAGCAATCCTAAAACCGAATTCCACCTAAACCTTATCCGCCACGGAACAAGACTCAAATCCTGACGCATCGTTTTAACAGTAAGTATCGAATCTGATTCTACCCAAAGACGACACCAACCACGTGCATGGGCCAATTCAACCACCCACAAAATAGCAGAAAGCTCTGCCTCAATAGGCCAGCCCCAACCTACCTGCTTCGATGCAGCCATCATGAAAAAACCATGGTGATTACGAAAAATAATCCCAGCATAACCAATGCAAGGAGGTGAATCTAAGCTAGCATCCACATTAACCTTGACCCAACCTGGAGGAGGGGGCTGCCATCTCCCACTGATCACCTTAGGAGCCAATCGTGAACGTAATTGGGTACCCAACTGCCTTACAATAAGAAGTTCAGCAACCAAGCCAAAGGAATGACCCCCGACCATACCTGCAGCATCCCGAACATGAGCAAGCACCAAAGCTAAACACCTTCTAGGCGAGACATCAATCTCATCACGGACCCGGAGATTACGCATGCGCCATATTCCCCAAATTATAGTGACAAAGGTGAGCTGCCACAACCTCCCAATTTGTGAGGAGAAAGGCAAAAGGGACGCATAAACCACCAAGTAAGGGAAACCCTCATTCCAAGGAAGGTTGACACCAAAAAGCTGAGCAAAAAAAACCCACACTTGCCTTGAGAACCCACAGTCTAGAAAAATATGATTCAAACTCTCCATGTCACCCATGCACAACGAGCAAATAGTAGGGCCTGCAATTCCAAAAGAAAATAGCCAATCCGAGGTAGGAATTTTCCCATGTAAGTCCCTCCAAACCAAGATAGACCTGCAAGGCAGAATATGTGGCTGCCACAGCCAATCAAAGGGAAGAGCAGTATGCACGACCACACGCAGGCTATCATAAGCTATCCGAGAAGTAAGCTCATCTGAAACTGTATTCCCCCAAAACAACAGTATCCTGCCCCTCGGAGACAAAAACCTCTAGTATGTCCTCCACAACATTCGGATAAGCAAGAGCAAATGAGATATCCAAATGCCAACAGCCATCAAAAGAAAAATCACCAACCCGTCCCTCTAAAGCACAAGCCACGTGAGGCGGAATACCCAAGGCATCAACCAGGATGTATCCCAACCAATTCTCATGCCAAAAATTAACCGTAGAATGTTGCCCAACTAACCAACGAGCACCTGCAGATATACTTGTCAAATGACGTTTCAACCCAGGCCAAATAGAAGAAGGGAAATAAGTCCTGCGTTGGACCCGATCTTTAAAGAAACGGTCATGAAGTAATTGGAGATCTGAGGAACGAGCCTGAAAAACATCCCAAGCCAACTTAAATGTGTAGGAAGCATTCGCAAGACGCAAGGAGCAGATGCCCAAGCCCCCTTCCGAAAGAGGGGAACAACACTTTTTCCACGAGACCGAACAAGACGATTGTCGGGTGAGAATTGATCCTGTATTAGTTAGTGGGCTGTTTTCGTACACCCCTTGTTTTGATGAATACACCACTAGACCAATTTTCGAAAGTGTTACTACCAGCTGCTGTACACGAATTATCTATGTGTTATTGCTTGATTTAATTGATGTCTTATATGTTGTATGATATTAGATTAAGTTAGTTTCACATGTGAATTATGTTAATTATATTTGAGATGATATTTCATGATTTTTATGATTGTATTGAATGAGCTATGTATATCAAGTCAAGGGTTCATTTATTAAAATTTTTTACTTCGATTTAGTTCTAAAAGGTCTTTAAAAGAAAAGAAATTTTATTCCAAGCATGAGGGTTCACGTTCCAAAAGATGTTTTCCAAATTATTAATTAAAAGTAAGACTTCCGCTGAAATGAAATGTATAGAAATTTAGGGCGTGACAGTGTTCATGATTCACATGGAACGGCTTGTTAAGCACTCGTGCCGTCGTTTGAGGGTAGGTGGGATGATCACCTTGTTGGCTAAGAAGTTGGGAGTTCCGATCTTGCACCCTATGGATGGAAGAGATATTGATGAGCGGTATTTAAAGAGTTCTCAGATTATTGAGACGAAGATGGGAAGATGGTACTTCAAGTTCTATGATGGAGTTCTATTCCCACTCCCCAACACTGAGATCACTAGCTTGTTTGGAAGGAGAAAAGAGGATAATCTGGCACTCATTGGAAATAGACATCATGAGGTGATTGTGAGCACCTTCATGCATCTTCGGGGATGAGGTATTACTGTGGTTGATCCCATCACTGGGGATAAGGTGCGTGGAGCCGATAGGGATGTTATGATCGAGGGTTCTGATGAGGATGAGGCACAGGGGATGGATACAGGGGTTGAGGAGACTAGAGGAGGAGATCCAGGAGAGGGAACTTCTACAGCACGACCTCCACGTCCAGTACCACCTCAGCCTTATGTTGGAGAATGGAGTTTAACTCAAGAGGATTGGAATGGTTTGGGAGTTCGGCTGCATGGTTTTGAGGATAACATGGACTTGATGATGAGGATGATGGGAAAGATGTACGTTGCCCAGTTCCCAGAAGATGACCCTCGTGACCCACCTCCTTACTGATGGAGCTTTGCAGATGGCCATATCCACTTATCTCTTATCTCTTATCTCTTTACCGTATTTCATTTGGGGATTGTATGATTGTATGACTTATTTGGCTTGATTCGACTTGATGTGTGTTTGGGATGTTTTCATCTTGAAGATTATGGTATTTTGTGCCTTGATTGTGATTGATGTTAGCTACCTAGGTGTTATTCTTTTTGGATACTTCTTGATTACATTTCTATTGTGATTATTGTGTTGACACCTAGGTTTGGCATTATTTGAGACTTTGCATGATTGAGTTGAATTTTGATCATTATGAGGTTGTTAAAATTTGGTTGGACCCAAGGGTTGAGAAAGATACTTGTTTATTCACTTGTGAATATGAAGATTATGTTTGATTGGTGCTTGATTTCATAAATGATTTACCCGTGTTCTTTAGAGCCATATAGACTTGAACTTGTTTGTAGTCTATTTCTTTGATTGTGGGGATCAATCGTGCTTTTGTATTCTAGAACTTGCCATGTGACTTGGTCTTGGTACATAAGTGCAATATTCTTGAAAATGATATGAGGCAATTTCTGTTTTGAAAAGTCACTTAGCCAAATCTTCTATGCCAAATGAAATTTTTCCGTAGTTAGCCATTTTGTGCTTAATTGACCTTTTCTTGGCAACCTACAATTCAAACCGATTTATCCTTATTTTTAGGCTTGATTTTCCCTATGAATGAACGGAGCTTTAGTGTGGAAAATGAGGTAAGAATGGTATTAATTGTTTGCGTTGGTCCCAGATAGACAAATACAGGTGTATGGGAGGGGAATACACCTGTTAATACAGATTTTTTCAAAGATCAATTTTCAGCAGACTTTTAAGAACACAGACTAATTATCAAAGTAACAGTGGACTTACGGGTAGCCTGATAAGTGGCCTGAGAATTTGATCAGGTTTGAGTTGTGCAGCGGATTATTTTTAAAACACTTGAAGTAATTAACTCACACAAAAGCACAGAAGACATAGGGATTTATAATGGTTCAGAGTTAAACTCTCCTACATCCACTTTTCCTGATTTAACAGGAGAATTCCTTAACCACAAGAATTCCTTGTTTTAGAGTGCCAAGGTGCACTGATCAAGAATATCTCCTCTAGATCTCTAGGATTGTCACTAAGTCCTAGTCCTCTCAGATTTCAGACTGAGACACTCCTCAGCTTACTTTCTCTTACTCACAGCCTTGAAATTTTCTTAGTTTAAGGGCTTGAGTTTTCCAACTAAGGTTGAGATAACCCTTTACAAGATAAAATTCTAAGCAAAGAAAGCACTTGGGAAACTAGAGTTATTTCGAGTGCTTGAGTGTATGAACTTTGGAGAGCTTTCAGATTATCAGTTGAGCTTGTTAGTTTCCCACACTTAGCTTCTTCTTCAACTCTTGTATTTATAGACTTAAATTTGAAAGACTATCCGTTGGAGAGACAGTTTCAAATTTAAGCTATTTTGGTGTTCCGACGTTCTTCAAGATTTTCCTCAGATTTTGGATGGTCAAATCTGTGAAAATCTAGCAGTCTAATGTTCTAAATATTTTCTTCAGATTTTGGGTGGTCAACTCTCAAGCATTAATGGTTGATAGCTCATTAAATGCATTCTTAGAGTTAATGCAGTCGTTTTTGAAAAATGTGCCATCCTAGGTTGTTGGTTGCTTCTGAACTTGGTACTGACAGGACAGTCTTTGTGTCAGGTCCGTACATAGGTGGCAGCTTTTCATTGGTCTGTCTTAATTGTTCTTCAGTTTAGTCCTAACGGTTGCATTGAAGTCCTCTGTCTTTTCATCAGGTGACTTGGAACATTCTCTTTGCTGCATTTATCACTTCATTTATGTGTTGGCTGCTTCCTTAATAAATGCTGAAGGCATTTATTGCATCAGGTCACTTGTCTTCAGGGGAGTGCTTTCAGGTTACTTGGACTTAGTCTTCTGGGGTGAATTCTGCTGACAGTGGGTGTATTTCCTTATTCTTCATCAGGCTAGTCTAAGATACATCAGGCTAGTCTGGGCTCATCAGACTAATTATAGCAAAACTAGCCTGTTTGTATATAAACAAAATTCTGACTTTTTAACATAGCCTCTTAACACTTTGGGCTATTTTTCTAAGTCTTTAGTGATTCAATAGAACATCAGGGGAGTCTTCGGGATTTTATCAAAACATTTTATAAGTCATTTCCCAACAGTTTGTTTGGTGGGGATAATTGTGGTGAAAAGTGAAATGAAGGTTGAGTGATGAGAATTGTTGAAAGAAGAAAGAGGAAAAAAATTGTGCAAGCAAAAGAGTGAGGAAAAGAAAAGAAAAGTGAAAGAAAATTGAAAAAACCACTCTCTTGTACAAAAGATTAGTGAAGTAAACAAAAATTTGTGAAGAAAAGCTTGAGGTTATTGGTGAAGAAAGAAAAAGAGGATCAAAGAGGAAAAATAAAAACTTGGGTTTGAGGATTGTAAGTGGTGAGTAAAAAGGTCTTTTGGAAAGTTCATTAAATTTTTCTAACTTTGGCTCCATTTGTTCACAAGTCACTCATACCCAAATGCTTCCACCATTAACCAAAGAGCCCTCATTACAACCTTTAAAAGCCCTCATTGATTCTTTGATTGAGCATTTGTTGTGGTTGGAAGTTTAGTTCCTTGGCAAGCTTATGGTGATACACTTGTGTGATGTGATTGTTGAGAGCTCTTAATCATCTTGATAAATTTTGTGTGAAGAGTGATACACTTCCTAGTGAGGAAATTGGTGACTTAAAGCACTTGATCTTGCATTAATTTGACCTTCACTTGTGAATTCACGTGTTGATTTTTAGACTAAAGGGATTGACTAAATGGAGATGACTTTATGATTGTTTATTCTCTTTGTGATTGGTTGTTTGAATCTTCTTCCCATGGTTATAAATTCTTTGGTTCCTAGGGACTAGCAACATGCTAAGTTTGGGGGAGTTGATTAGGTGTAGATTTAGATATGATTATTGATATTTTGTGAGGAATTGATTGATTTATTTGTTAATTGAGTGAGAGTTAATTGAGAATTTCTGCATATTGATTTATACTTGAAATGTTTGATTTATAGGAAATTTTGTTGATAAAGAGGCTTGGAAAAGCACAATTAGAAGAAGAGCAAATTTTGGAAGAATTGAGAAGAATTTGGTCAAGATTGGGATGAAGAAGTTTAATTGAGGATTTTTGAAAATTTGCTCGAGCAACACTGGTCGAGCAAGTGTGCATGCTCGAGCATCAATGAAGAAAAGTGCTGAAACGATTCTGAAAGTCGTGCTCGACCAAGCTCAGTGGTCGAGCAATCTAACACTGTCGAGCAGCCTTAAAGATTTTACGTAGCAAATTAAGATAAAAATTTGATCGAGCATTTTTGATCGAGCATCGGGAAAAATCAAAGGTGTTCAACGTTTTATGGAATCTTGGTCGAGCAATTTTTGCTGGAGCAACCCTACACTGTCAAGCAACTCAAGATGTTTTTCTTCAAATTTTGACACGTGGAATGATCTTGGGAGGGGTATAAAAGGCACCAGAATTGTTTTTGGCAGCAGATTTTCGGTTTTGGAGGGGGAAGAAGCAAGAGATACGTTTCCAACTTTTCCTTTTGAGCATTTTCCTTAAATTTTAGCACAATTCCTTCCATAGATTACTTTAGATTCCATAGATTAGCTTAATTTTGAGTTTAATTTCAAGAATTAAGCAAGGATTGGATTGGGCTTTGGAATTATTGCTATTTTTCTTCATCTATTGGTAATATCTTTTATATTTTGCAAGATCCTCTTCCAATTTGGTATGGGCTTTGTTTATTTCTTGTTTCTTTCCATTAATTTGTTGTTATTAGCCATGGGCTAATCATTTTATGCTTTGGGTGTTTGAATTATGATGGAGATTGATGTATTTGTGTTTTGATTAACTTGATTTTGCTATGGATTTGGTGATTAGATTCTCTTGATGTGTTTATCTTGATTTAATTGATTTATTTAATTGATTATTCCATGATTAATGATTACATGTTGCAACTAGGGTTGGGTATGTTGTTAATTGGTCATGTGAAGAAAGATTAGGTGATTGATTAGATTTAATTAGTGGTTTATTGACCCGAGAGGGGGTAGATTGTTAGAATTACCATCAAGTGACATTAGATACTTTGATTGCTTATTGGGGTGTTTAGTGAATTGGGTAACTAGGGACGGTATCTATGCGAACCTCCTAGCGTTCACTATCCTAGGAGACGTTTGTAGTTAATTAGGTGCTAGTTAACTAGAATTGATCTCCCAAACCTCAAAAGGGATCGGTCTTCATTTGCTTAGTGGTAGCCCTTATCATCACCAATGTAATAGCAATTGATAGGTAATTAGAGCACATTTTGCATTGGTTTAAGTCATAAGGATAACACCCGAAGCATTCTCACTCATTGCACTTCTAAGCGAAGTTAGGATAATTTCTTGTTATTGATTGATTGTTGTTTGCATTTCTATTTTAAAAATCTGGAATCGTTGCTATAATACTTATGCCAACACATTACTTTGGGGCTCCATAGCTCTCTCTTGTCCTAGGTCGATACTATTGGGTCGTTTATTTGCATGCTACAATTACCCATCCGCTTTTGTGTTAATTAACTTTGACTTATAAATCGTGCAAAAAGATGAAAAAGTCACCTGAGTTTCAGAACTGAGAGTGTGCGATGACTTCAGGCGTTGAGACGGTGGTTTTCGGAACACGGATGATGACACCGCCTTCTTTCACTACGACGAAGGCTACTCTCGCCTGAAACAACTGCCTTCTCTGCAAATGTCCAACCTCTCCATCAATTTCCCCCTTCAACAACGCGCCGGAATTAGTCTCTGGAAACACCACCTCGGATGTGAATCAGACGACAATTAACGGCAAGGCGCAAGGCTCTGGTATTGTCGTTTGTGCTCTGATGTTTTTTTTTCAATTTTCAGCTTTATTAAGCTTTTCATTTGGGGTATTCTCGTTTGTTCTTATTTCGATCCTTCTTAAAACTCTATCCTATTAGTTTAGGCCATTTTTTGTTGGACTATTTTATTTCATGTTCGTCCCTATTTTTGTATTGAGTTTAATTTTAAATTTTTATGTATAATTTATTTTATGGTCATGCTTTTACTCTTTTATTTTAGGGTCGATTCTGTATTTTCCGGCGAGTGGGAAGGTGATTTCGGGCAGCGATGAAGGCTTCTTCGTGCAGTGAAGAACAGAGGCATGGGGGCTCAGACTTCAACGGCTTCACTTCCGGTTGAGAAATGGCGGTTGTGGCATGAAGGCAGCAGTTCTGTTGTGCAATCGACTTCCATGGAAGATTTGGGCGCGACTTCAACTCCTGTAGTGGCTTCGCAATTAATTCCGGCGTGAGTGGTGTAATGAGTGGTAGTTGAGGCAGGCCACATTTTTCCTCAATCTGGTCAACAAAGAACACTGAAAATAATGACTTTAACTTGTATTCCTTTATCAAATTACTCATTCACGCGACTTTCCCATTTTCCATCTAATGAACTTCTTTAATTTTTATATTTAAGAATTTTTATGTGGGTTTTATCTAAACATCAATTTTAGACACAATTCATGGGATAGTTATGAATTTGTTAACTGGTCAGAAATTTGTCCGTCCGGAAAATACAGAAAAAAAATTACAATAATAACTATGGTACAATAATTAGGTCAATGATACATACACATGGTGTACTATCGGTCACCGAAAAGAGGTAATTATGAGATATGACGTGAACAATGTATGATTTGACGTGAACAGTGTATGATCTGACCTGAACAGTGTACGATTTGTGTAACACCCCGCATAGGTAGCAGCTTTCAGTCCTTTAATTATTTTGTTTTGGGCGTGAGTTTGTGTGAGTACTAGGTTAGTCCTTTAAGTTGTTATGCTTTAGTGTTTCTTAATAGTTTGTTTAGTATTAGTTGTCTCAATTAGTATTAAGTGGACTCTTAAGATTAGTACTAGGTGTCGAATTATTTAGTGTAAGGATAAGAAGTAATATTGTTGAGGTTATAGTATTAGTCCTTTAAGAATATTATTTCCTTAAGTATTAATTCATTAAGGGCATGTTAGAGATTGAGGAATTAAATTTAGGGATTTGACTTTATGAGGATTTGATCAAGAATAGGATTAAATAATACTTGGGATAGTATTAATAATATTTTCAAAAATATGGAGTCTTGTACACTAGGGAATTTTCGAAAATTACAAGGTATTAAGACATGGATTTCTAGTATCTTTATTTATGGAAATAAGTCATATTCTTATGCAAGAGAATATACATGCTTGAAGGTTAAGTATCACAAGAATAAAGAGTTAGTAAGGATCTATTAAATAAGGAAATAAGTTGCCAAGTATGGAAATAAAGATACAACAAGATTATGGGCCAATTTTCTTGCCCTTTAGCCTCAATTTCGGCCAGCCCTCTTTCCCAACCCTATACACACTTTTCCAACTCTATAAATATGTATTGATCAAGACCCTAAGACCCTAGACACCCCAAATTTTCGGCAGCCACCATAGCACCAAAAAAAATCGGCAACCTTATGGAGATATAGGACTAGTTTCGGCAGCTTGTAGAGGAGAGAAAGAAGGCAGATTTTCGTGAGCTTTGTAGAGCAAGAAGGAGTAGGATTTCGATTGAGGAGTTAGCAAGCCAACGTACAACACATCTCTATTTTCAAGTCAAGAAAAGGTGGGGGTTTAAACGGTGAAAAGTGGTAACTCTAGTTCGACTTTTAAATATTTAGTTTGATGCAATTATGTGTTTATGTGCTAATATGAATGGATGGTCAGCTCTACCATCAATCTATGAATGGACAATCAGCTATATTGTCAAATATATGTTATGTATGGTCAGCTCTACCATCAATATGTTAAGAAAGAAGGGTATGTTTACATGTTATTGTGTCCTTTATATTTAGACTTCGAACTAAACTATCCCCACGGAGTGATTATTTTATAATTGCTCACCCCTTCACCGAATTATATTTTCAGATTTTCAAGAGTAAGGTGACGAGATCTGCGATGCAGAGGAAGGTGGATGTGATGCGAGTTAAAGAAGGAGTTAATGGATTGAAGTTTTAATAAACCAAGTAGGCTTTTAATTTATTAAGTTGAAAGTATTTTATTAATGTTTTCGGCACTTATTTTTGCCACAAGACTAGACATTTGCATGTTTTATTTCGATGAGTGCATGGACACGTAGATGATTGATTTAGGATTTGCTATGGTTTTAAGACTTATGGGATTTTTATTATGGATTTATATGAGGTATTATTATTATATGATTATGTGTTAAATTGCATGATTATTAGGAGATAAGTTGATGAATTTAATTAATAAGTTAGCAGCTGATGGTTCGAATTTTTATGCATGATTAAGTGTGGATTTATGTGTTTAATTGTTCTTAAGAAAATTTATTATTGTCCTTAGTTTGCATGATCAATAAGTTAAGTTTTATAACTCTAAAAATTATGAAATTTTACCAGAATGTTTTCCATGATTTATATTGCATGTTGACTAAGTTTCATGAATTTTTACTTAGTAGAAGTCGAGGTTCCAGTTTTAGTCCTTCATGTGTTTCTAGTCCTCAAAATTCTTGTTTTCAAAACACCGAATTTATGCCCAGCTTATTTTCGAAATTTTGGCAGTTTATTAGCCATAAAATATTAATTATTTTGTTCATAAAACCAGGAGCAAAATCGTTTTAAAGTTTCAGCTCAAAATTAGTCCTTTATCTTTGTTTTACGAGCTTTTCAAGTGTTTTAAAGATGAATTTTCGTGGCAAGTCTTTACAATATATTTAATATGATTTAATTGAATATTTAGAGGTCTTAGATGATTTGGCAAGATAATAGTATTAAAGAAAATGGATTTGGTATTAGTTAGTGGACTGTTTGTATACACAACCAGTTTTGATGAGTACACCCAGGCTGTTATCGTTAGTTTTAGGTACCAGCTGCTGTTCTTGAATTATTTAAGTATTATTGTATGATTTAATTTATGACTTGTATGTTGAAAGATGTTAGAATAAGTTTAGTTCACATGCGAATATTATTGGAATATGTTATTATGTTAATCAAGGGTTTCCTAGGAATGTGCTAAGTGAATGTTTGTGAGCAATGTTATGTATATTTATTATGATATTTTAGGATTTTCCATGGATGTATTGAATGAGTTATTTATTGTGAATGTTTGATTTATTTTCTTTTAAAAAGGGGGTTTTCAAAGAAAAGAATTTTATTGCTAGTAAAATGGGTGCACGTTCTAAAGAATGTTTTTATTAAATTAATTAAAAGTGAGACTTCCGCTGATTTGAAATGCTTAGAATTTTAGGGCGTGACAATTTGACATACCATCACATCAGTAGTACACAACCATCATTCGCGTTACACATATATGCACTATAGTACACTATTATACTGAACGATACACAATTATACTATATGTCTGACTCAAGTACTGCAACCAACCTAGGAAAAAAAGGCTATAATTGCCCCTATCTGTAATGTTTATCTCATAGGTAGCCTTACATGTATTTTCTAATACTTAATTGGCCCTACATGCAATCAACCCATAATTAAATACTAATTTGACCAAAATACTCATATTCTGTCCTAGGCAGAATCTGCCCAGCTATCTTTACTGTAATTTTTAATATAAATTTTTTAGTGTAATGAATTCACATTTTTCGGAATAATTAGTTCAGATTTTCAATATAAATAATCTCAACTATTAAGTGAATCGTGTAATAAATTATATAGAGACCTTCACCACATTAAAGGCTCGTCAAGTTTAGTATTCTAATTAGGCATCCAAGTTTGAGAATCATAGTTTCAAGGATCCATAAACAACTCATTAATTTTCATTTTATATAACTAATTTATGAGTTGTGAAATTCAACTGAATTAATGGTGATATTGATTAATGATTGCATATGAATTACTTTGAATGCAATCGTTTGATTTGCTAAATCATGCAATTAAGACCTTGTCTATTTATTTAATTTTAGAGACTCTGAGTCCATGATCGAATTAAGTGTTCAAATTGTACAAGTTGCATATTTATCACTCCTTATTACATGTTGATTTAAGATGATAATTTTTTGAACCGATAAAATGAGGGCAATAATTTTTTTGACTAGCCAAATGAGGATCATAGCTTTTTCAAATTGACTATTTTAAAACTGTAATTTTTAAAATTTGCAAAATAAGAACAAATTCAGCTCGTATTCTAGGTCAAATGGATCAACTTCGACCTGGATTCTAGCTCAAATTGGGCCACATAGCCTGATTTGCATTGATTCACGCTAATTTATCATCATTTGCTAAATTTTAAAATTATGGTCTTCATTTTGCCAGCTGAGAAAATTATGCTCCTTATTTTAACAATCCCTTGAGTTACAGTTTTCTATAGAAGTCATGTCATTATAATGGATATGGATCTCGCTTAATGTACATGACTTCTAGTTGGACCTTAGACGTGATTCACTAATACATTTTGGGACTTGAAAAACCCTAATTTATTAACTTAGAAAGCGGTTATAAGGACTCTACAAGCAACAACTCTCTAAGTTAAGAGAGCTGTTAAAAAACGGCTCTACAAAAATCCACTTATAAAGTAGTTTTGAACTGCTCTCCAAGTTTTTTAATACTCTTAACCTCTCTCTATTGCCATTTTTGTTTTTTCATTTCTTTTTAAATTTATATTGAGATATATATAAATATATATTTTATATTTTAAAAATTTTATTTATACAATATTAAAAATAGCAAAATATAAAATAATTAAAATAAACACAATTAATATCAAAACATCAATTAAATAAATATAAACCAACTTATAAATACCTCAAAATAAAATGTATCATCACAAATTAAATATAAGTTACGTCATGCTACCAAAAATTATAGTAATTCTCGATTAAATAAAATCTATTAAATAAATACACTGTCCAATCTATTTTGAATTTCTTCATTCTTTTCTTGGAGTGCGAACGGAGCAAAGGTAGATAGACAAACTGCAAAATAAAAATTTAATTAGAAATAAGTATAAGTTTATATTCAACCACTAGTAATTTAAATAAATCAAATTACACCGATCGGAATCGTCGTCTGAAAAGTTGAAAGTACATCTCCAGTGTAGCAGCTGTTGGTCCCAAATAGACAAATACAGGTGTATGGGGGGAATACACCTGTTAGTACATATTTTTTCGAAGATCAATTTTCAGCAGACTTTTAAGAACACAGGCTACTTATCAAAGTAATAGTGGACTTACGGGTAGCCTGATAAGTGGTCTGAGAATTTGATCAGGTTTGAGTTGTGCAGCGGATTATTTTTAAAACACTTGAAGTAATTAACTCACACAAAAGCACAGGAGACACAGGGATTTATAGTGGTTCGGAGTTAAACTCTCCTACATCCACTTTTCCTGATTTAACAGGAGAATTCCTTAACCAAAGGAATTCCTTGTTTTAGAGTGCCAAGGTGCACTGATCAAGAATATCTCCTCTTGATCTCTAGGATTGTCACTGAGTCCTAGTCCTCTCAGATTTCAGACTGAGACACTCCTCAGGTTACTTTCTCTTACTCACACCTTTGAACTTTTCTTAGTTTAAGGGCTTGAGTTTTCCAACTAAGGTTGAGATAACCCTTTACAATGATGAACAGTATCTGGATTGGGTTATCTCAGTAGGCTTCTAGGATAATACAGTGTAAGCCTATATACAAGATAAAATTCTAAGCAAAGCAAGCACTTGGGAAACTAGAGTGATTTCGAGTGCTTGAGTGTATGAACTTTGGAGAGCTTTCAGATTATCAGTTGAGCTTGTTAGTTTCCCATGTTTTAGCTTCTTCTTCAACTCTTGTATTAATAGACAAATTTAAAAGACTATCCGTTGGAGAGACAGTTTCAAATTTAAGCTATTTTGGTGTTCCAATGTTCTTCAAGATTTTCCTCAGATTTTGGATGGTTAAATCTGTGAAAATATAGCAGTCCAATGTTCTAAAGATTTTCTTCAGATTTTGGGTGGTCAACTCTCAAGCATTAATGGTTGATAGCTCATTAAATACCTGCTTAGAGTTAATGCAGCCGCCTTTGAAAACTGTGACATCCTAGGTTGTTGGTTGCTTCTGAACTTGGTACTGACAGGACAGTCTTTGTGTCAGGTCCGTACATAGGTGGCAGCTTCTCATTGGCCTGTCTTAATTGTTCCTCAGTTCAGTCCTAACGGTTGCATTGAAGTCCTCTGTCTTTTCATCAGGTGAATTAGAACATTCTCTTTGCTGCATTTATCACTTCATTTACGTGTTGGCTGTTTCCTTCATAAATGCTGAAGGCATTTATTGCATCAGGTCACTTGTCTTCAGGGGAGTGCTTTCAGGTCACTTGGACTTAGTCTTCTGGGGTGAATTCTTCAGACAGTGGGTGTATTTCCAAATTCTTCATCAGGCTAGTCTAAGATACATCAGGCTAGTCTGGGCTCATCAGACTAGTTATTGCAAAACTAGCCTGTTTGTATATAAACAAAATTCTAACTTTTTAACATAGCCTCTTAACACTTTGGGCTATTTTTCTAAGTCTTTAGTGATTCAATAAAACATCAGGGGAGTCTTTGAGATTTTATCAAAATATTTTACAAGTCACTTCCCAACAATTTCCCCCTTTTTGATAAGAACAAAGACTTATCCTGATTAGCTTATATCAGAGGACTTTTACTTAGCAAAAATCTATTTTTCAGAAGTTCCCCCTGAACAAGTACCTGCAGGTTAGTTATTCAGTTTGTAGTGCATAGGCCTAGCAAATAATGAGATATTATCTTGGGCTCAAAAGGATAGATATTTCATTAACTGAGAATTGATTACAGTTTTCAAGATTCCTACTGTAACCAAACTAACTGTCCTGCCCAAATGATAAAAGAAATTAAAAAGATAACATCTTCTCCTGCTGTCTTCATCAGTCCTCCTTGCCTCACAGGCTTCCAAATGCTGGCTCCACTCCATATTGAGCAAACACCCTTTTCTTCAGTTCCATTTTCCTCTCCATTACTTCCTTGATGTGTCCCCTTAAGCCGAGCTGATCACAAACCACCAGCCATTCATGCAGGATGTCTTGCATTCTAACCTCTCCACTGGCATCCATTGGGGACATGAAGAGAATGGGACCAGGGGCTTTGAAAGGGTCTCCTCCACTGTGCTCTTCCCATGACTTCAGGATCCTGGGATATAGAGCAGGCCAGTTCTCTACCATCTTCTGACGAAATACTTCATCAGCCTCCACCCCTGCGAACTCACCTGTCACATAAAAGGAGTACACAAACTCCCTCTTGGCCTCCTCCCAGGAGTCATTGATCTCCTTAGGAACCCAAGGATCTATGTGAGGGAACCTTGCAATGGGCTCACTAGCCTGAGCCTGGCTTCTTCTTGCCTTCAACCTCCAGTATGAGTTCCTGTGCTTTCTCTGTGGTGGGGACTTCATCAGTTGGCCACTCTCCATCAGTCGACTCTTTTCTTCAGCTTTCTCCAAGTTGTGTTCATCAAGAGACTTCCCTGACCTTACTGCCTGGGCCAGAGGACTGAGTGTTGGTGGCCTGAAGAGATCCTCAGTGGAGTGTACCTTCTTTGATGGGCTGGGTGCAAGTGATGCAATTGGATTAGGATTTTCAACTGGAAGTTCCCGGACTTCCTCCTCTCCCTGATCAATCAGAACTCTTCTCCTCTTGATGGTCTGAGTGTCAGATACACTCCCAATTCTTTGTTCACTTCTCTGCCTTTTCTCTCTCAAAGTCTGTTCTTTGACTTTAGACAGTCTGGTTTCTCTTCCTGCACAACCTTTCCTTTCTTTTTCTCATGAGCAGTGGCCTGCTCCCTATCTTTGACAAGACTGACTGTCAGATACACTCCCACTTCTTTGTTCACTTCTCTGCCTTTTCTCTCTCAAAATCAGTTCTTTGGCTTTAGACAGCCTGGTTTCTCTTCCTACATCAACCTTTCCCTTCTTTTTCTCATGAGCAGTGGCCTGCACCCTATCTCTGACAAGACTGTCAACCTCCTGGTTCACATCTGCAACTACTTTCTCTGGATCAACTTTCTTCCCAACTGATGGGCTACCCAGTGGCCTATCCTGACTTTCTTCGCCCTTCTTGCTAACTCTCCGAGAGAGTTCAGCAAGAGCCACTGAGTGCCTAGCTGTGTCTTGCTCCACAACTCTCAGATGGGTGAGGCAGTGCTCCGTCTTTCATTCAGGGCCCTTAGATGAAAAACAGCATTTACTCCAAAGTCAGTAAACGACTTCAATTTCTCCTCTATGATCAGATTGGTGGCGGCCTGAGTGGAAAGAACTGAGAGTTCCTACCTCACTTGAGTTTCTATTTCTGACTTCAAGGCCTCCTCCTTTTGCCTGATATAGGCATCCATCTTCTCCATCAGTCCTCCTGCCATTGCAGTGATGGTAGCCTGAATCAACCTCTCTCTTTCCTCCAAGTTCTCCTGCCTGACTGCTATCAGGGCTTGTGCATGGGCCTGCCTCTCTTGATCCACACTTGCTTTGAGATCATTGATTTCCTTTGATAGGTGCATCTCCATCTGATCCACATTACTTGATAAATTTGTAATGAGTGTCAGGTTAGAGTTCTTTACCTGATCTAGATGCTCATCAAGAACAGTTATCTCAACAGACTGTTCCTCCATCGTGATCTCTAGGTTCTCCATTTTTCCAGTTAGAGTAGCTAACTCCTTTTCTTCAGGCTTGTGCTCCAGAGCAGCCTGGACAATAGTCTGAATAATACCTTCAATCTGAGCAGTTGGTGTTTCATCAAAAGAGGGCACTAATTCATTCTGAGTCCCCTGTAACTCAGGCTAATCTTCAGTGGCCTGAATTTCAGTGTCCTGACCCCCACTAGCCTGGGTCATCTCCTGTTTTTCACCAGCCTGACCCTCCTCAGTAGGGTTGGCTCCTGCATCATCTCCATCATTCTCCTTGTCATCAGTTGACTTGCCCTTGGGCCCCTCTATCATTCTTGCATCATCTAACTTCTTAGCAACCAGTTTGCCAAACTTCCACACTTGCAACAGTACACTGACTTTCCTTACTTGAGCAAACTCAAGTATTTCCTTCTCCTCCTTTCTCCAGAAACCTTCTCCTTGTCCCTTCACAGCTTCCAAGAGCTCATGAAGATATGCATCTTTCAGCTTGACCAGTTGCCTCACCCTCTCAAACATCTCCTTGAGGGTGGGATGGGAGTTCAAGGCAGGGTACAGCTGCTCCAATTCATAACAGGCATCCTCGTTTAGAGAGTCCAAGTATGTGTACTGGACCTCCTCCTCATCAGCTACTTCTAGTGAAGGTAAACCTTCACTAGCATGTGGGATAGTGGGTTGTTCTTTGGCTGCACTTTTAGGCTTTTGAGAGCCTTCAGTAGGGTTTTCAGTTGTTGTTCAGTGGGTGTAATTTTGCCTACCTCAGAGGACTTTCGAGAGTCCTCTGAGGCTTCTTGACCTCCTCCTCTTTCCTCAGACTCCTCTGAGCTCTCTTCATCAGACTCCTCTGATGTCTCCTCATCTGCTTCCTCTCCTTCCTGCCCTTCCTCAATCCCCTTGAGGGCGGTGGTGGCAAGTAAGTGAATAGGGGACTTCATCCCTTCTTCCTCTTCCTCAACAGATTTCTCAGCAGATGAGTGAGTGGAAGTCTCAGAGCTGCTGCTTACTGCACTGCTTTCAATGAAAGCTCTCTTCACCAATCTTCTCTTTTTCTTCTCCAACTCGTCTTCCTTATGGGATTTCATCTTTTCACTAGGCTTTAAAGCCCTCTTCTTAATGTTTACAGGGGGACTGTCCTACCCTGACTCCTTTGGTACTATGGCCTGTTCCCTTCTTCCTTCAACAGTTGGTGCCTCAACCTTCATCTTGTTGGTCCCGAAATGAGTATAATCAGTGTATGGGGGGGAATACACTGATGTCAGATTTTTCTGAAAGACTCAGAAAAATGCTCTAACACTCTCAGTCAGGATTTCCTGAAGTACTCAGTATGCTGAAGGTCCACAGGGGCAGCAGGGATAGTTCAGTAACGAGTCAGATAAGCTGAGTGTGAGTAAAGTGCTCGGAAGCTCAGTAGAGATAACAAACCTACTGACCGCTTGGAAGCTAGTCAGTTGGACCACTATCTCAGAGAGCCAGAGTAAGTGCGGAAAGTGAGCCCTTAGATTCTACTCGTTTTAGTTTCTGAAAACATTTTCTCTGAGTTTGCTTAGTAAACTGGTGGTTAAGGCTGAGTGCACAGTGTTAAGATTCAGGATGATTGATTCAGTCCTGAATAGAAAAACGATGCAGAATGTTCAGTTTATTATGATGACAGTTATGATCCTGAACAGAATAGTAAATCAGCACACAGGGGACTTTTTAACGTGGTTCGGAGATAACCAACTCCTACTTCCACGACCTGATTTAACAGGAAGCTATCCTCAAAACCCTGAGGATAGGTACTTGGGTTTTACGTGCCAAGGGACACGAGTAGCCAACTTCCTCTCTTAGGAACTGACCCCTGGGCGTTTTACAAGTCTCAGTCCTTCTAACCAACCAATCTCACACCTTGAGTGGTTTGGTATTCTGGTTTCCAACTAAGATAGCTCTAGCAATACAAAACAATGCTAAATAATAGAGCTATCGATCTAAGCAAATACAGAGTGAATCCTACTACAAAACTAGGGAAATTTAATTGCAGAGTGTTGTTTATAGTATGCTTTGAATGCTTGGATTCTTGAGAGTTTTCTCTTGGAAATTTCCCGTTAGCCTTGAATGGGTGCAAAGCTCTCCATATTTATAGGTAAGATTCAAAATAGATCCGTTGGAGGAGATCAAATCAAATCTTTCCTATTTTAGGTAGATTGCAGGCTAGAAATACTGTTTGACCTACCCGCCATGCTTATTCTGGCAAGTTGTCACATCACCTGCAACTTTTGAGACACATTAAATGCTGCATTAAATGCTGCGTGGACTCCGTATATACGTGTTGAAAGATCATTGGCTCTCCGTTCTAACGGCTAGTTGACTTTCAGACACTTGTCCTTCCTCGTACATTCAATACTCTGAGTCTCTTGTTAATAACTCAGTCTGAACGTGTATCTTAATGGAGTCTTACTGACATTCTCTTTGTCTCTTGTCCCATAGCATAAATAACCTTTTGCTTTGGACTTACATGATTCAGGTGATATGAACCACGGCCTGAGTCAGGTCCTATGTGCATTCAGCACAGCCTGATGGGTTATTCAGCCCAGTATGTGTAACCTTTTTGCTTTGGACTTACATGATTCAGGTAAACTGAACCAAGGCCTAAGTCAGGTCTTAAGTGCATTCAGCACAGCCTGATAGGTAACACTTACTCTTCACTGACTAAGTTCTGTCCTGAGTATGCTTAGTGTACTCAGTAGAAGCATCAGCCAATGGTACTTCAGGATTGACTTCAGGATGAATCAGCAGGCTTCGATCTTCAGCTTCAGAACAGACAATCTTCAGCAAGACTGACTGACTCCTTCAGGATGGTTTACACTTCAGACTTCAGTAAATTGGGTCGACTCCAATATTCTTCAGTCTTCAGCATGGTCCTCCTGTACTGAATTTCTAACCTAACGATCCTGAATTATTTTATCCTGAACAACTATACTTAGGCAAATTCATCAGGGGTTTTGGGATCTAATCAAAATACTCAGATTGTCCCAACAATTTCCCCCTTTTTGATGATGCCAAAACCCTTAAGCAAATTCCTATTCATCCATACAATCAACTGACTTAGTCAGTGAGAACAACTCAGTACCACTTGACAAACTAGGTACTTAGTCTATAAGATGAAAACAAGGAATGGGTTAGTATAGTTCTTGATAAGGATTCAGAAAAGTAGATTCAGGAGTCAACAAGAAGTTGTACTTAGGAAACAATAAATAACTTCATTTATTGATAAGAAAATACAAGTATCCTGAAGCTATTACAAAATTTTTGAACAACTAGCTCCTGATCTAGTCTTCATCCTTATTCCAAGCAGTCAGTGGAATCTCGTACATCTCCAGTACCCGGTTCAGGACCTGCTTCATCCTGTTCCGATCAGCAATGGCCCCGGCAGCTCATCCTACCCTGACGACTTCTTCAGAAATTGCTTTCCGGTCCAGTTGCTTGGAGTTCTTAAAGAGTGGAGGAGGGTACTTGATGAATTCCGGAGGAGCGATCTCTACACCTTAAGTGTCAGCATGTCTGATGATTTCAGCCCAGAGATCAGGGTGCTCCTGTGCCATCCAATGATGGAGTATGAAGTCTTTTTCTTCAGTCAGATCGTCCCATAACCCCACCACGTAGAATAAGTAGGCCCACCTATTCCGGATCGGAATCCATACCTCCAACATCTCTATCGGAATAAAGTCTTCCACAAACTTTTGTGGAGGATGACTTTGATCTGAACTGACCACAATCTTCCTCTGAGTCTTCATCCGAGATCCAGAAGATACAGATTTCTTCTTCTGAACCTGCGAAGTCAGATACTCATTGGACTCCTTTAGGCGCTGGATCTGACTGAGGAGCGAAATCTCCTTCATCTTTGCTATCTTTTCAGCTTCAGTCATCACCATTTTCTTCTGAGTGGTCATCTCAGTTTGCATATGTTCCTCCATCTCCTTGTACAAAGGTTCCAGAGCGGGGTCCTCAAATGACCTCAATCTTTTCGGCTTTGAACCTTCAGCAGCTTCGATGGCAGCGATGGACCTTGTCCTCTTTCTTTCCGCCGCTATCAGTTCAGGGGGGAAGTTTTTCTTCTTTGCTTTACCAGTAATGGCAATCTGCTTCTTCCCTTCTTCCCCCTTTTTGGCATCATCGTCATTTATCCGTTTGACAACTTCATCCACTGACTCCGCCAATACTGTAAACTGACCATCCATCTCAGTCTGCTTTCCCTACAATTGTCCAATCTGCCTGGCCATCCCTCTCAGGCCAACACTTAGCTTGTCGACGGCTGAATTGTGCTCAGCTTTTAGCCGTCCTTCAAAGCTCATCATCCGATTGTTCAGGGCAGTGTCAATTGCATCCTTCTCCTGTTCAGACATTTCATTCAGCAGTTCCTCTTTCAGTTCAGCTTTCAGCATGACCAACTTCTCATCAACCAGTTGATCAACTTTTTCAGACAGTTGTTGATCCAGAAAATTGGCAAGCTTAGTCTCCTGCTGAGTCTGCACATTAGAAACCATCTGATTGCAGTTCTGAATGGCATCCTTGGTTTGCTCAGAAATAACAGTGAGGTCTACATTGATTCTAGTCCGAGCTTCCCCAAGGAGATCTATTGCAGCATGCATATTAGTGGCCATATCATTCAGGTCACTGTCCAGTCTGTTCAACTTCTTGTTCAACAATTCAGATTTTGAACCAACCCTACTAGTTTTTCGGTCAACGAGGATTACCCTCCTGTGCAGATTGCCAAGAGCTCATGAGGAATTCTGAAGATATATTGTTTCGGGTGTAGTCCATTTGCCTCTGACTCGGACCATGCCTGGTGGACCCTCTCCTGAAGCCTCCGTAATCCCGGGTCCCAGGATTGCTTCATCGGCCGGTGCACTGACTCCCTCAGTGCCACCTTGTTGATCATCATCAGCAACCACTACCACCTCCTGCTCAGCTTCCTTCACCTCTCCCTTCTCTTCTTCAGTTTTCTGAGGTTCAGGCTTAGGATAGGTTCGGCGGACTGTTTTGATAAAATCCACCATCTTAATCAATTGATGTAGAGAGTTCACATCAAAATGATCAAAGAGGGCGGCTTCTAATTCTGCAATGCAGTCCCATCCTCTGGATTCTCCTAGCTGACTGAGCTCAGACCATGTAGCGTTTCTGGTCATGGCAAAAGTGCGGAGTTGCACAACTGCCTCCTTCTGAGCTTCAGTGAGATCAGGAAATCTCCTTTCCACCATTTCAGCTGCCGCTCCCCTTGCTACTATCTCAAAATCTGAAAGAATATTCACATCGGGCGCAGGGAACGGCCATGGTATTTCAGCCTGAACTGGTTCAGCAGCCTCCTGCTCAACTCCTCCTTCCTGAGCAGGCTCCACCTGATCCAAACTCTGATAAGTTAAGGATCAATTGATCAGGATAAGGGGATGCAACATCCGGAACAGATGTAATGGGAGCAATTTCAAGCGCGGCCTGAGCCGGTTCCCTCTCTGGAGTTGCATGCTGAACAGCTTCTTCAGCAGCTCTCTCTTCCACAAGCTTTTTCTCTCGCTCTTCCACGAGCTTTTTCTCTCGCTCAGCTGACCCTGAATAGAGAAATTTCAGCTTTTGTTGCTTGGGTCCTGAGGGCTTAGATTTCTCCTCCACTGGCTTTGCTGTATCAGACTCAAAAGACTTGCCTGCCTGAGCCTTGAATCTTTCAGTCATGCTCGCCTGGGCCTTCTTCTTCTGAGTCCGAGGCCTTCTCCTGGTGCCAGCATCATCGGAGTAAGCTCTGAATAGATTGATTTTCGCTGGAATCTCGAGTGATTGGGCCTGATCCACATCACCGAGATCCAGGGTCTCCAAGAGCATAGAAATCTTGGTGCCAAAGTGCATCTTGGCCTCGAATGTCGCCTGACACTCTGGCGAGTACTTGATTTTGCTAGTCTCAGCCACCAGCATTTGGAGGAAGTAATCCTCCCAGTTAAAGTTGTGCATAGAGGCGTCCGAGATTGCCATCATCGTATAAAGCTTTGGTCTGGAGATCTGCTCCAATCCTCTGGCAATCCCCATCACATAAGGACTGGAGAAAGTCCTTCTCATTCCCATACCCATAATCCATTGGGCTTCATCCTGAACTGGGAAGATTAAAAACCTCCTTAATCTTTCTCTGGATGTTGAGAGTGACCCATCTCCTGGTCATCTCCTCCTCTCCATCCTTCCCCTTTGTACAGGTGGTCAGGGGTATGCAAGTTTCCCACTCCTGGGACTCCTTGTTCTGCGCCATCTTTAGGTAGAATGCAACAACAAGTCTCGGGTGGAGCCTCTGTGGTCTTGCTGTAATGAATTGCAGAAGACCTGCATTATTGAATAGTTCTTGTACAGGCAAAATATCGGGGTGGTTGGAGGAAAAGTCCCCATATGGTTCATAATGAATCTCACTCCTTAGATGGAAAAGATTTCCAAAGAAGGAATCTGCAGATGGAGAAGCCATTGAAGTAATATGAAGAAATGAGTAAGGTCGGTTTGCAGAGAGGAATATGTAAGGAAAATATTTAGGTGCATAAAGATTTTAACAACACAATCTTCCCCTATTTATACAAAAATTCAGTTTTAATCGGGTGGCTTAGAAAATAATGACCTATGAGATTCAATGGTCAAGATTGAACAGTGAAAAGCATTTAACTCTTCGGTTTTTCAAAAGTAATTGGTCAAACTTTATCGAAAACTGTTCCCGCCCACAGTGCATTAAATGCACATTAGAGCATGTCCGTATTTAATTCAAATAAATTGTATTAAATAATAACCGAATATTAAAACGAATGGCTGGGATCATTTGACAAATTAAATTGATTTGACAATACAGCAAACAGTATAAGGAAAATGCACGCAATATCAGATGACTAGATAAAAATCAGAAAACATACCAGTCAGTCAGATTTGTATTCTGACTGATACCACTTATTGCCCTATCAGGGTGACAAGACCTGAGTTCAGTGTCCTGAAACTTAGTTAGTCTATACTGATCATTTCTCTTATATTGAATGTTCCCCATTCAACCATTCATATTCTCTCTGGGATTCCTTCATCCTGAGTCCATATGAGTTATTCCCCCTGACCTTGTGCATTCTTATCAGAGATTCAGACTGAATCACCTAAGCCTGGGTCAAGGAGTCCTAACTCTACTGATAACTCAACAAACCTGGTTTCAGGCAAAGCCTTAGTCAGGATGTCAGCTCTCTGTTTTTCAGTAGGGACTCTCTCCATCCTGATGTCCTTCTTCTCAACATGATCTCTGATAAAGTGATGCCTGATGTCTACATTCTTATATCTTGTGTGTAAGACTGGATTTTGGGATATGGCAATGGCACTATTATTGTCACAATAAATTGGAACTTCAGTGGCCTCTATTTGGTAGTCTCTCAGTTGTTGTTTCAGCCAAAGAATCTGAGAACAACAACTGCCTGCCGCCATATACTCAGCCTCAGTAGTAGACGTTGCAACACTGGTTTGCTTTTTAGAAAACCAAGAGATCAGTTTACTCCCTAGAAACTGACATGTGCCTGTAGTTGATTTCCTATCAAGTCTATAGCCTCCATAATCAGCATCTGAATAGCCAGTCAGTTCTAGGTTGTCATCAGAGGGATACCAAAGTCCTAGATTGACTGTACCTCTCAGGTATTTCAGTATCTTTTTGGCACTCTCTAGATGACTCTTCTTTGGATCAGACTGATACCTTGCACAAACTCCAACTGCATAAGTGATGTCAGGTCGACTAGCAGTCAGATATAATAAAGATCCTATCAGTGCCCTATATTCAGTCTGATTTACTAAGACTCCTTCTTTGTCAGGATCCAGCTTCTCATTTGTGTTCATGGGAATGCATGAGACTTTGCTGGACTGAACTCCAAATTTCTGAATCAAGTCCCTCGCATACTTGGACTGATTAATGAAAATTCCGGAGTCAGTTTGCCTGACTTGGAGACCCAGAAAGAAATTCATTTCTCCCATCATTAACATCTCAAATTTCCCAGTCATCAGCTTGGAGAATTTCTCACAAAGCTTCAGATTAGGAGATCCAAATATTATGTCATCCACATAAATCTGAACCAAGAGAATGTCTTCCCCTTCGGTGATCCGGAAGAGGGTCCTGTCCACTGTTCCTTTCACGAACCCGTGGTCTATCAGGAATTGGGATAATGTATCATACCAAGCTCTCGGAGCTTGCTTTAGGCCATAAAGAGCTTTCTTCAGGTGATATACCTTATTACCAACTTCGAATCCAGAAGGTTGCTCAACATACACCTCTTCATTCAGTACACCATTCAGAAAAGCACTCTTTACGTCCATCTGATACACTTTGAATTTCCTGAATGTTGCATAAGCCAGAAACAACCTGATTGCTTCCAATCTTGCGACTGGAGCAAAGGTCTCATCATAGTCGATACCCTCAGCCTGAGAGTAACCCTTTGCTACTAGTCTGACCTTATTTCTGACAACAACATTCTTCTCATCCCTCTTGTTCTTGAAGACCCACTTGGTGCCAATAACATGTTGACGCCTAGGTCTCTCAAGTAACTCCCAAACCTGATTCCGCTCAAACTGATTGAGCTCATCCTGCATGGCTAGGATCCAGTTGGGATCAGCTAGAGCTTCTTCTATATTTGTAGGTTCCTAATCACTCAGGAAGCAACAAAACATAGCGCTTTCGCCAAAGGACAACCTCGTCCTGACCCCCTCATTGATATCACCAATGATATCAGCCAATGAGTGATCATCTAGCCACCGCCTCCTGCTGACTGGAGCACTGGGAGCTACTGATGTTCCATTGCCTGATCCTGAAATATCAGTCTCGACAATAATAGGCAGAGAAGCGGAACGAGCAAGAACAGGGGATACTGAGTCATTTCCTGAGGGTTGACCAATATCAAAGAAATTGTTTCCCCCTACAGTGTTGGACTCAGTAACTGTCTCAGGTGCAGAAGCATCATCACCGACAGTACGTACCTCGGGTTGAGTCTGTCCTTCCGTCTGAGACTCAACATTTTCCGAGGCAGGGGCTTGCTGAGGGTTGGCCTGAAGTCCATCCTGATCTTCATCATCATCATCCAATCCCTTGGGAGCACTGACAAGTTTGATCTTGAATTCAGGATTCTTCAGACTCAGTCTTGTTACCCTTTTGGTAATTCCCTCAGTGTCAGGACTTGGAACCTGTTTCCTATGCACTGATGCAGCCTCATCAAACACAACATGAGGTGTTTCCTCCACACAAAGGGTCCGACAGTTATACACCCTGAAGGCTTTACTGACTGAGGAGTATCCTAAGAAAACTCCCTCATCAGATTTGCTATCAAAGGCTTTAAGCTGGTCTTTCCCATTGTTCAGGATGAAACACTTACACCTAAAAATATGGAAATAAGAGATGCGAGGCTTCCTCTTGTTCTAAGTTTCATAGGGTGTTTGAGCATGTTGTTTGTTCAGCATAGATCGGTTCTGAGTGTAGCAAGCAGTGTTGATTGCTTCAGCCCAGTACTTCTTGGGCAGTCCTGATTCAGCCAACATGGTCCTGGCAGCTTCCTTCAGGGTTCGATTCCTTCTTTCAGCTACCCCATTCTGCTGAGGGGTCCTAGCTGCAGAAGTCTCATGAGCTATACCATGGTTAGTACAAAAGTCAGTTATAATAGAGTTTATAAACTCGGTTCCTCGATCTGATCGGATCCTGACTATGCTCTGACCCTGTTCAGTACTCAATTGCTTGAGTAACTCTGGAAGCTTGACCTGAGTCTCCTTTTTGTTCAGCAAGAAAATAACTCATGTGTACCTGGAATAATCATCAACAACAACAAGGGTATATTTCCTACCATTTATGCTAACAGGAGTAACTGGACCAAAGAGATCCATGTGTAGGAGCTAAAGCACTCTGAGTACTTCAGGAAATCCTGACTGAGAGTGTTAGAGCATTTTTCTGAGTCTTTCAGAAAAATCTGACATCAGTGTATTCCCCCCCATACACTGATTATACTCGTTTCGGGACCAACACATCTTTTGCAAGAGCTTCTCAGAGTTAAACAAAATCTTGGCCTTGTTCCAAGAACTTGTATCAGGGAAGTTGTACTTCAGATTCAGTGCCTCAATGATGAGATACACCTCAGAAGCATAGCACAACTTGTGCTTAATCAACATCCTCCCTTTGACCACCTTCAGTTTGCTACTTTCTTCCATGAGGTTTGAGATAAAGAACTGGTGCCAGTTAAACTTTACCCTATCAGTGGTGTCTGCAATGGCTGCCATCAATCTGAGCTTTATCTTGCTCACTTGCTCAATGCTTCCTTAGTTTGCTAGGATGCATTTCCCAACAATCTCTGCCAAGACCTCAAATTCAGGCTTGAGGAGTTTCTTGTTGAAGGTTGTGACATATTGTTCCCTCTTCTTTGTAATTGTGTTAAAAAACTTCTCTTCTCCTCCGAGCTTGTAGGCTGCTGGGTCCAAAACCTCATTTGGCAACCTAAAGATATCATGTAAAGCCTCCTGCCTTAGAGTAAACTTGTGCCTCTTCATGATAGCCTCAATGACCTCCCTCCCCTTCTTGTCTTGTTTCTTTTCACTCTTCTCCATCATGATGGCAGATCTGATGGATGTGATGCTCTTCTCCATATCCACAAAGAACTACAACACCTGCCTGTCATAGCATTTCTCTGGACCTTTTGAAAGGAATCTATAGAACCCAGCATGTCTTACAAGATCAAGGGCTCTTCTGATATGGTGTAGGTTAGGGTGAGAAAGAACTTTGGGATGGTTGAAACAAATGATTGGTTCATACCAAAAGTTATTATTGTTGGACAGTTCTTTTTAATCTACATAGATTTGAGACATTATTTCTGAGATAGGATGTTTTCTGGTGAGGGTTAAGAATGGGAAGGGTTGAGAGTATGAGTAGGGTTGATAATAATGAAATCGTGTGTAAAAACTGTTAAGTGTGGAGGTTATTTATATTGACAATCAAGGGTGGAGATTGAACAAGAGAGATTTGATCTACGGTTGAGAGTGGGGCAATAATTTGGAAGATAAAGTGTTTTAACTTCCCAAGTAATTTGTAATTATTACCAAATATGGAAGGTGGGTTGTTTTAAGATCAACGGTTGAGATTGAAAAGGATGACGGTTATAAGTGAGGCTTTCCATGAGAGATAACTGCTCGAAATCATCTCTCGAGATTTTACTACACACTTATTATCCCATTAAATGCGCCACAGGCACGATTACCAATAAAGTAACCGCCAGTCAGAGTTTGTCTCAGTGGAGTATTTAGTGGACTTTTGCTCAGTCCAGTTGAGTTCAGTGGGGTGGACTCTTCTGACTATCAGAGGGCATCAGTGGAATTTATCAGTTGAATCTACTGTTATTGTTTGATCATTCCCCCTTGATTAGTGACCTAGGAATCCATTGTTATAGATTCATTCTGAGTTAGGTAGCCTGATCAGTTTCCTGACTCAGGATCAAGTAGACCCAACTCCACTGATAGCTCATGAAACCTTGCTTCAGCCAAGGGTTTTGTGAGTATGTCTGCCCTTTGCTTATCAGTGTGAATTTTTACAAGGCACACATCCTTCTTCTCCACATGATCTCTGATGAAGTGGTGCCTAATATCCACATGCTTGCATCTTTTGTGAAGTACAGGGTTTTGTGATATAGCAATAACACTATTGTTATCACAGAAGATGGGTACTTCACTTGCCTGTATGTTGTAGTCAGTCAGTTGTTGCCTTATCCATAGGATTAGGGCACAGCAGTTTCCAGCAGCCATGTATTAAGCTTCAGTGGTGCTTGTTGCTACATAACTCTGCTTCTTTGAGAACCAGGATATCAATTTGTTTCCAAGGAATTGACATGTCCCAGTGGTTGACTTTCTGTCAATTTTGCATCCTCCATAGTCAGCATCAGAGTAGCCTGTCAATTCAAAGTTATCATCATAGGGGTACCAAAGTCTCATGTTGACAGTACCCTTGAGATATCTAAGAATCTTCTTTGTGGCTTCCAGGTGACTTTTCTTGGGACTAGCCTGATATCTAGCACAGATTCCTACTGCATAAGTGATGGCAGGCCTGCTTGCAGTGAGGTATAGAAGAGATCCAATGATTCGTCTATAGGTAGTCTGATCCACAGCTTCTCCTTCTTCATCAGGTTCAAGCTTTGTGTTTGTGTTCATAGGTACCCTGACTACCTTGCTTGAGCTGCAACCAAATTTTTTAATCAGCTCCCTTGTGTACTTGGCCTGATTGATGAATATTCCTTCAGGGGACTGCCTGACTTACAGTCCAAGGAAGAAATTCATTTCTCCCATCATAGACATCTCAAACTTTCCTTTCATGAGATGTGAGAATCTTGTGCATAGCTCTTCATTCTGTGAGCTAAATATGATATCATCCACATAGATTTGGACCAAGAGTATGTCTTCTTCGTGTGTGATTCTGAAGAGTGTTCTGTCAACACTCCCCTTTGTGAAACCATGCTCCAAGAGAAACTGAGACAAGGTGTCATACCAGGCTCTTGGGGCTTGTTTCAGGCCATATAGGGCTTTCCTGAGCTTGTAGACTTTGTTGCCTTCCTCAAAGCCAGGGAGTTGTTCCACATAGACTTCTTCATTTAGAACCCCATTGAGGAATGCACTCTTGACATCCATTTGGTAGACCTTGAACTTTTTATGTGCAACATAAGTAAGAAATAGCCTGATAGCCTCTAGTCTGGCTACTGGTGCAAAGGTTTCATCATAATAAAATCCTTCAACTTGAGAGTATCCTTTGGCCACCAGTCTTGCTTTATTTCTGACAATGACATCATCCTTCTTATTTTTGAAGACTCATTTGGTTCCAATGATGTTGGCATGCTTGGGTCTTTTGACAAGCTCCCACATTTGATTCCTTGTGAACTGATTGAGTTCCTCCTCTATAGCAATGATCCAGTTTGGATCCTTTAAGGCTTCTTCAATGGTCTTAGGTTCCTGTGCTGAAAGAAAACAATAAAAGAGAGCATTCTCTCCATGAAAACTTCTAGTCTTTACTCCAAGGTTAGGATCTCTAAGAATCTGACTGATTGGATGATCAATCAATCAACTTCTTTTGTATTGTCCTTGTAACACCCCGCATAGCCAGCATCTTTTAGTCATTTAATTATTTTTGTTTTAGGCGTGAGTTTTGAGTGTGAGCAAGGTTTAGTCCTTTAAGTTGCTAAGCTTTAGTATTTCTTAATTAATTGCTTAGTATTAGTTGTCCCAATTAGTATTGTTTGGACCACTAAGTAGTGTTAAGTTTCTAATTTTATTAAGAGTTGAGGAGAATAATATTATTGTTGAGGTTATAGTATTAGTCCTTTAAGAATAGTATTTCCTTAAGTATTAATTCATTAAGGACATGTTAGTAATTGAGGGATTAAATTAGGGATTTGACTTTATGAGGATTTGACCAAGAATAGGATTAAATAATACTTGGGATAGTATTAGTAATATTTTCGAAAATAAGGAGTCTTAGACCTTAAGAAATTTTCAAAAATTAGGAGGTATTAAGACAAGGATTTCTAGTATCTTTATTTATGGAAATAAGTCATATTATTATGCAAGAGAATAGTACATGCTTGAAGGTTAAGTACCATAAGAATAAAGAGATGGTAAGGATTTGTTAAATAAGGAAATAAGTTACCAAGTATGGAAAAAGAGATACACCAAGATTATGGGCCAATTTCTTACCTCTCTTGCAAGAATTTCGGCCAGCCCCTATTCCCAAGCCCTACACACTTTTTCCAACTCTATAAATAAGTATTGATCAAGTCCCAAAACCCTTAGACACCCCAAGAATTTTCGGCAACCACTAGCACCAATTTCCGGCCATTGTTTTGAAGTTATAGGACCAATTTTCCAGCAGCTAGTGAGGTTAGGAAGAGAGCAAGTTTCGGCAGCCTTAAGTAAAGAAAGGAGTAGGATTCGAGCACAAGAAATAGTCAAGCCAACGTACAACACTTCTCTTCTTTCAAGCAATCAAAGGTGGGGGTTTAAACGGTGAAAAGTGGTAACACTAGTTCGATTTTTAAATACTATGTTTGATGTGTTTATGTGTTTATGTGCTAAAGAGGGATGCCCTTATGTGGTGTCAAAGATGAGTACTCTTAAGTAGTACTAAAGAGGGATGCCCTTATGTGGTGTCAAAGAGGGATACTCTTATGTAGTATCAAAGAGGGATATCCTTATGTGGTATCAAAGAGGGATACTCTTATGTAGTATCAAAGAGGGACACGCTTAAGTCGTGTCAAAGGTTAAGAATGATTGGTATGTTTTCATGTTTACATGTCCATTATATTTAGACTTCGAACTAAACTATCCCCACGGAGTGATTATTTTATAATTGCTCACCCCTTCACCGAATTATATTTTCAGATTTTCAAGAGTAAAGATGACGAGATCGGCGATACGGAGGAAGGTGGATGTGATGCGAGTTAAAGAAGTTAATGGATGAAGATTTTTATTAATAAACCAAGTAGGCTTTTATTTCATGTTTGAGGTATTATTTTCGGCACTTGTGTGTTTGCGACAAGACTAGATGTTTGCATGTTTTATTTCGTTGAGTGCATGGACACGTAGATGTTTGATTTAGGATTTTTTTATGGTTTGATGAATTATGGGATTTTATTATGATTTTCATGAGGTATTATTATTATGATTATGTGTTAATTTGCATGAGTTTTAGGAGTTAAGTTGAAGAATTATTTTATTAAATAGCAGCTGATGGTTCGAAAATTATATGCATGGTTAAGAGTCAATTTATGTGTTTAATTGTTCTTATGAAATTAATTATTGTCCTTAGTTTGCATGATTAATAAGTTAAGTTTTATAACTCTAAAAATTATGAAATATTACCAGAATGTTTGACATGATTTATAATGCATATTGACCAATTTTCATGAGTTTTTACTTAGTAGAAGTCGAGGAACTGATTTTAGTCGTCAAAATTCTTGTTTTAGAAATACCAAAATATATGCCAGTCTATTTTTGAAAATTTGACAGTTTAATAGCCTTAAAATATTAAGTGTTTTGGTCTTAAAACCTGGAAGAAAATCGTTTAAAAGTTTTAGTTTGAAATTAGTCCTACAACTTTATTTTAAGAGCTTTTCATGTGTTTTAAAGAGGGATTTTCGTGGCAAGTGTTTAATTTATGCCTAATATGATTTAATTGAGTATTTATAGGTTTTATGTTGAATGGCAAGGCAATAGTATTAAAGAAAATGGATTTGGTATTAGTTAGTGGACTGTTTTTATACACAACCAGTTTTGATGAATACACCCAGGCTGTTTTCGTGAGTTTTATGCCCCAATGGCTGTACATGATTTGTTTAGGTATTATTGCATAATTTAATTGATGTCTTGGTTGATGTATGAAGTTGGAATGATTTAATTTCCTATGTTAAATATATTAAATTATATTGGATATATTTGAGATGGTATTATTTATGTTTTCCATGGATGTGTTGAAGGAGTTATTTAAATTGAATGTATGATTTATTTGTTTAAATTTTTTTACTCTGATTTTAGTTTTAAAAAGGGTTTTTAAAAGAGAAGGAGTTTTATTACAAGCTTAAGGGTTCACGTTCTAAAGAATGTTTTATTAAATTGTTTATTTAAAATCAAGACTTCCGCTGATTTGAAATGCTTAGAATTTTAGGGCGTGACAGTGTGGTATCAGAGCAGGTCTACGTTCTTGTAGACTTGTAAAAAAAATAAAATATTTTTATGTGCTTTATGTGATTGTATGCAATGTCTTTATGGAATAATTTCATGAAAAAGTTTAATAAAAAGAGAAAAGCTCCATCCATCGCCACCGCCGTAGCCATCTCCGAGTCCTAAAGCAAGTAAGTTTTCAAAAGCTAAAGTATGATGTTTCAAGTGAATGATTTATTCAAGGAATGATTTATGAGGTATGACAAGGTCGTCATGAAGGATTTTTATGAAAAGTTATGAAGGACCATTTTTGGTCAAATGTTTTAAGAAATTATTTTCAAGATTTTCGAAAAGAAGATGTTTCAAGGAAAAGGTTTTATGAAAAATGTTTTATGAAATGTTGTGCTTGTACGATGGCTTAGGAAGTTATGATAAATGATGAGTATGAATGCCTAGTAAGGAACGTTTAGAAGTTTTTAAGTGCGATGAATTAGTAGGACCATTTTTAAATTTTATTAAGATCGGCTAAGCAATTCCTTTATCTTGTGGGGCCTTTCATTTTAGATGCCTCCGAGACGTGACCCGATCCATGACCCTAATGAGTCCGATGGACACGCTGATAGGAGAGGGCGCCCTCAAGCTAACCCCGTAGTCCCTAACGTAGCACCTATGCCTAACACTACCGCGCAAGTAGTTGAACAATTTAGGAGGTACAAACCTGCTACCTTTAACGGGCAGGATGGACCAAACGCTGTTGAGGAGTGGTTTCGTTCCATGGAGAGGATCTTTCAGCTAATTGAGTGCACCGATGCACAACGGATTGCTTGCGTGGCATTCCAACTTGTCGAGGAAGCCGACCATTGGTGGGAGAGCCATTGGAGAATTCGCCCAGGTGAGGAGAGACGTGCCTTAACTTGGGATCGTTTCAAGGGGATCGTAATGGAGAGATACTACCCTCAATCTTACAAGGATAGGAAGGAGCGTGAATTCCTAGACTTGCGACAAGGAGGAATGACGGTTGCGGAGTACGAATTGAAGTTTAGCCAACTTGCACGTTTTGCTCAACATCTCGTCGACACCGAGCAAAAATGTGTCCTTCATTTCGTCAAAGGGCTAAGGACCGAAATCCAGCACGTTCTACTAGCTTTAGGCAACCTAACTTTTGCCGAAGCACTCGAGAGGGCCGAACAAATGGGAGCATATTTGAAGGAAGATGCGGATAGGAGGTCAAGGGATAACAAAAGAAGATGGGACCAAACCGGTGGAGCAAGAAAGGTACCTAACCGTGGAGTGCAAGGTCAAGGACCTACCCAAGGCTTTAGGCCTAGGCAAGGAAATCAAGTGATGAACCTAGCTTGTCCTAAGTGTGGAAAGAACCATAGGGGAGAATGCCTCATGGGAAAAGACGTTTGTTTCCGATGCCATAAACCCGGGCATAGAGCGCCCGAGTGTTCGACTCTACCTAAAGGAACGACACAAGCTCGCGTGTACTCGCTTATGGGAGAGCCGAATGAGGATCAATCTCCTTCGGAGACTCTGTAAGGTATGCTAACTTTGAATTTGATACCAATAACTGCTTTGTTCGATACCGGAGCTACGCATTCTTTTATCTCGCTTAGTTGTTGTGTGAGGATTGGTTGTGAGTTAGATGTTAGTGTTAGTCCCTTAGAAGTTAGTATCCCTTCGGGTAAGGCTATTTTTATGAGTAAGGTTTTGTCGAGTGCGAAACTTGAGATTTGTGGAAGGAGTCTTGAGGGAGAATTGCACGTGATCGAGATGGGACAATTCGATGTCATTCTTGGTATGGATTGGCTAGCTAAGTACCACGCCACTATCGATTGCGAGAAGAGGGAAGTGACGCTCAAGTTGCCAAATAGAGAGGAGTTGACGTACTTTGGTTCCCGACCAAATACACATAATTTGATCGTCACCGCAATGCAAGCCGTCGAGTTACTTCAAGAAGAAGGATATGAAGAATACCTTATCCATGTAATGGGCACGAACGTGAGGGAGGTGAACATAGAAGATGTTGCCATTGTTAACGAATTCGTTGACGTGTTTCCCGAGGAGTTACCCGGAATTCCACCCGACCGCCAAGTGGAATTTATAATCGATCTAGTGCCGGGAGCTGCCCCAATTTCGAAAGCACCCTATCATATGGCGCCAAAGGAACTCGAAGAGTTAAAGATGCAATTGCAAGAGTTGTTGGATAAGAAATTCATCCAACCAAGTGTTTCACCATGGGGAGCGCCAGTTTTGTTCGTCAAGAAGAAAGACGGATCGTTGAGGATGTGCATTGACTATCGAGAGCTTAATCGGCTCACGATAAAGAATAAGTACCCGTTGCCAAGGATTGAAGACTTGTTCGATCAACTAAGGGGAGCGAGTGTGTTCTCAAAGGTTAACTTGAGATCGGGTTATCACCAATTGAAGATCAAGGAAGGAGATAGAGCGAAGACCGCTTTTCGCACACGCTATGGGCATTACGAGTTCGTAGTGATGCCGTTCGGTTTGAGCAACGCACCAGCTGTCTTCATGGACTTGATGAACCGTGTCTTTCACCCTTTCTTAGATCGGTTTGCCATAGTGTTCATTGATGACATTCTTATCTATTCTCGGAGTAATAGCAACATGAGGAGCAATTAAGGACGATTCTAGAAGTTTTGAGCCAAGAAAGATTGTTTGCAAAGTTTACCAAATGCGAGTTTTGGTTAGACCGAGTGAACTTTTTAGGCCATGTGATCATCGCCCAAGGAGTTGAAGTAGACGCATCCAAGGTTGCAGCCGTGAGTGAGTGGAAGGCTCCAACTAATGTGAACGAGGTTCGTAGCTTTCTCAGTTTGGCGGGATACTATCGGTGATTTATTGAAGGCTTTGCAAAAATAGCCTCACCGTTGACCAAGTTAACACGCAAAGGAGAGAAGTTCGTGTGGTCCAAGGCATGCGAGAAGAGTTTCCAAGAGTTGAAGGACAAGTTAGTGTCGGCTCCAGTCCTTATTATTCCCGATCCTACGGAAGGTTTAGTTATCTTTAGTGACGCATCGAAGCAAGGACTAGGATGTGTTTTGATGCAACATGGGAAAGTCATGGCGTACGCATCAAGGCAATTGAAGGTGCACGAGATGAACTATCCTACGCATGATCTTGAGTTAGCGGCTGTTGTTCATGCATTGAAGATATGGAGACATTATCTTTATGGTACTAAGTGCGAGATATTCACCGATCATAAGAGCCTCAAGTACATTTTCACGCAAAAGGAGTTGAACATGAGACAAAGGCGTTGACTAGAGTTAGTCAAGGACTACGATTGCACAATCAACTACCATCCGGGCAAGGCGAACGTGGTCGCGGATGCACTTAGCCAAAAGGGAGGTGTGTTGTCTTCACTAACGAGCCAAGGTAATTTGGCAATGGAGTTCGAACGCCTAAGGATAGAAGTTATCGATTCAAACGAAGAGATGGAAGCCATCTTGGCAGCCCTAACGATCCAACCTACTCTCCGAGCTCGGATCGTTGAAGCACAAGGCGAGGATGTTGCACTCGCCAAGTTGAAGAAGCGGATCAAGGGGAAAGGTGTGAAGGGTTTCATGATCGATGAGAATGGAGCCCTCTTGTTCGAGAATAGGGTATGTGTGCCGAACCATGAAGGATTGAAGAAGGAAATAATGGAGGAAGCTCATTGTACACCTTATACGGTTTATCCCGGTGGAACCAAAATGTATAGGGACTTAAGGACTATATTTTGGTGGAGGAACACGAAAGGCGACATTGCCAATTTCGTAGAGAAGTGTTTAACCTGTCAACAAGTTAAGGCGGAACATCAAAGGCCATCCGGATTGTTGAAGCCGTTAGAGATACCTCAATGGAAGTGGGAGCACATTTCCATGGACTTCGTGATGGGACTACCCCTTTCGATTTAAGGGAATCAAGCTATATGGGTTGTTGTAGATCGACTAACCAAGTCGGCTCATTTTCTACCTATGAAGATGACGTGGAGCATGGATAAACTTGCTCAAGTTTATATCCAAGAAGTAGTGAGATTGCATGGAGTTCCCGTTTCAATCATTTCGGATAGAGATGCACGTTTTACGTCGCAATTTTGGAGGAGCCTACAAACGGCTATGGGCACTAAGTTAAATCTTAGTACGGTGTATCACCCACAAACGGATGGTCAATCCGAGAAGACGATTCAAACACTTGAAGACATGTTGCGGGCATGTGTCCTAGATTTTGAAGGTAATTGGGAGACATACTTACCTTTGGTGGAGTTTGCTTACAACAATAGTTATCAAGCGACGATTGGCATGGCTCCATACGAAGCCTTGTATGGACGACGTTGTAGATCTCCCTTGTATTGGGATGAAGTTGGCGAACGACGTATTCTAGGGCCCGAGATAGTGGAGAAAACGGTAAAGGTGGTCGAGAAGATTCGAGAGAGAATACGGGCTGCCCAAGATCGTCAAAAGTCTTATGCCGACAAGCGTAGGAAGCCCCTACATTTCGAGAAGGGCGAGGAAGTGTTCTTAAAGGTGTCGCCAACCAAAGGAGTTGTTCATTTTGGACGAAAGGGGAAGTTACAACCGCGTTTTATAGGATCTTTTGAGATCCTAGAGAAGGTTGGGAGTTTAGCTTATCGCTTAGCTTTGCCCCCTAACCTCGCATCCGTTCACAACGTTTTTCACGTTTCAATGTTGAAGAAATACGTACGTGATCCTAGTCACGTGATAGACTATTTGTCTTTGGAAGTGGATAAGAACTTAGCCTATGAAGAAATACCCGTTGAAGTATTGGATAGAAAGACTCATCGTTTGAGGAATCGAGAAGTTAATCTCATTAAGGTACGTTGGAATCGCCATGGAATTGAAGAGGCGGCGTGGGAAAAAAAAGAGGATTTAAAAGCTAAATATCCCGAGCTTGTTTTGCAAGGTAAGTTAGTATTTTCGAGGACGAAAATTTTTAAAGGTGGTGAGGTTGTAACACCCCGCATAGGCAGCAGCTTTTAGTCATTTAATTATTTTTGTTTTAGGCGTGAGTTTTGAGTGTGAGCAAGGTTTAGTCCTTTAAGTTGCTAAGCTTTAGTATTTCTTAATTAATTGCTTAGTATTAGTTGTCCCAATTAGTATTGTTTGGACCACTAAGTAGTGTTAAGTTTCAAATTTTATTAAAAGTTGAGGAGAATAATATTATTGTTGAGGTTATAGTATTAGTCCTTTAAGAATAGTATTTCCTTAAGTATTAATTCATTAAGGATATGTTAGTAATTGAGGGATTAAATTTAGGGATTTGACTTTATGAGGATTTGACCAAGAATAGGATTAAATAATACTTGGGATAGTATTAGTAATATTTTCGAAAATAAGGAGTCTTAGACCTTAAGCAATTTTCAAAAATTAGGAGGTATTAAGACAAGGATTTCTAGTATCTTTATTTATGGAAATAAGTCATATTCTTATGCAAGAGAATAGTACATGCTTGAAGGTTAAGTATCATAAGAATAAAGAGATGGTAAGGATTTGTTAAATAAGGAAATAAGTTACCAAGTATGGAAAAAGAGATACACCAAGATTATGGGCCAATTTCTTACCTCTCTTGCAAGAATTTCGGCCAGCCCCTATTCCCAAGCCCTACACACTTTTTCCAACTCTATAAATAAGTATTGATCAAGTCCCAAAACCCTTAGACACCCCAAGAATTTTCGGCAACCACTAGCACCAATTTCTGGCCATTGTTTTGAAGTTATAGGACCGATTTTCCAGCAGCTTGTGAGGTTAGGAAGAGAGCAAGTTTCGGCAGCCTTAAGTAAAGAAAGGAGTAGGATTCGAGCACAAGAAATAGTCAAGCCAACGTACAACACTTCTCTTCTTTTCAAGCAATCAAAGGTGGGGGTTTAAACGGTGAAAAGTAGTAACACTAGTTCGATTTTTAAATACTATGTTTGATGTGTTTATGTGTTTATGTGCTAAAGAGGGATGCCCTTATGTGGTGTCGAAGATGAGTACTCTTAAGTAGTACTAAAGAGGGATGCCCTTATGTGGTGTCAAAGAGGGATACTCTTATGTAGTATCAAAGAGGGATATCCTTATGTGGTATCAAAGAGGGATACTCTTATGTAGTATCAAAGAGGGACACGCTTAAGTCGTGTCAAAGGTTAAGAATGATTGGTATGTTTTCATGTTTACATGTCCATTATATTTAGACTTCGAACTAAACTATCCCCACGGAGTGATTATTTTATAATTGCTCACCCCTTCACCGAATTATATTTTCAGATTTTCAAGAGTAAAGATGATGAGATCGGCGATACGGAGGAAGGTGGATGTGATGCGAGTTAAAGAAGTTAATGGATGAAGATTTTTATTAATAAACCAAGTAGGCTTTTATTTCATGTTTGAGGTATTATTTTCGGCACTTGTGTGTTTGCCACAAGACTAGATGTTTGCATGTTTTATTTCGTTGAGTGCATGGACACGTAGATGTTTGATTTAGGATTTTTTTATGGTTTGATGAATTAAGGGATTTTATTATGATTTTCATTTGCATGAGTTTTAGGAGTTAAGTTGAAGAATTATTTTATTAAATAGCAGCTGATTGTTCGAAAATTATATGCATGGTTAAGAGTCAATTTATGTGTTCAATTGTTCTTATGAAATTAATTATTGTCCTTAGTTTGCATGATTAATAAGTTAAGTTTTATAACTCTAAAAATTATGAAATATTACCAGAATGTTTGACATGATTTATAATGCATATTGATCAATTTTCATGAGTTTTTACTTAGTAATAAGTCGAGGAACTGATTTTAGTCCTTTATGTGATTCTAGTCGTCAAAATTCTTGTTTTAGAAATACCAAAATATATGCCAGTCTATTTTCGAAATTTTGACAGTTTAATAGCCTTAAAATATTAAGTGTTTTGGTCTTAAAACCTGGAAGAAAATCGTTTAAAAGTTTTAGTTTGAAATTAGTCCTACAACTTTATTTTACGAGCTTTTCATGTGTTTTAAAAAGGGATTTTCATGGAAAGTTTTTAATTTATGCCTAATATGATTTAATTGAGTATTTATAGGTCTTATGTTGAATGGCAAGGCAATAGTATTAAAGAAAATGGATTTGGTATTAGTTAGTGGACTGTTTTTATACATAACCAGTTTTGATGAATACACCCAGGCTGTTTTCGTGAGTTTTATGCCCCAATGGTTGTACATGATTTGTTTAGGTATTATTGCATAATTTAATTGATGTCTTGGTTGATGTATGAAGTTGGAATGATTTAATTTCCTATGTTAAATATATTAAATTATATTGGATATATTTGAGATGGTATTATTTATGTTTTCCATGGATGTGTTGAACGAGTTATTTAAATTGAATGTATGATTTATTTGTTTAAATTTTTTTACTCTAATTTTAGTTTTAAAAAGGGTTTTTAAAAGAGAAGGAGTTTTATTACAAGCTTAAGGGTTCACGTTCTAAAGAATGTTTTATTAAATTGTTTATTTAAAATCAAGACTTCCGCTGATTTGAAATGCTTAGAATTTTAGGGCGTGACAGTCCTCTCTCAGTGGAGTTATCCACAGGGGATTCCTCATCAGCTGAGATTGAGTCACTAGTTTGGGCAAATTTAAGTAATTCAGGGGAGAGGGCAGAAGGAAGGAGTCCTGAGTCATCATTTAGGGTTGTTTCTAAGTTATCAGCACAGTCTAGTCTGGCTTCCCCCTGAATATTATGCTCAGTGTCTATCTCAGCTTGGCCAGCTTCATCATTGACAGAAGTTGCCTGAGGAGCTGGGATTGGGTCATTCAGCTCATTTTCATCATTGTTGATTTCCTCAGGCTGGTTTAACCTCTGAGAGCAGTCCTCTAACTACTTTGATTCTAGATTGTCCCATGTTGGAATGTAGGCATCCACTTTCTTATAAGTGGACTTGTCCAAGGTCAGTTTAGTCATTTTATCCGTGATTTCCTTAATAGCCTGATCTTTCCTGGACTCAAGAATAGATTCATCAAAAACAACATGGGGTGTTTCTTCCACCACAAGGGTTCTAAGGTTATATACCCTGTAGGCTCTACTGACTTGGGAATATCCAAGGAAGATTCCTTCACCGGCTTTGCTATCAAAGGTTTTCAATTGCCTTTTCCCATTATTGTGAATGAAACACTTACAACTAAAGACATGTAAATAGGATACCTGAGGTTTCCTACCATTCCATAGCTCATAAGGGGTTTTGCCTTGAGTTTTGGTGAGCATGGATCTATTTTGGGTGTAACAGGCTGTATGTATGGCTTCAGCCCAGAACCTTTTGGGGATTTGTGCATCAGCAAGCGTGGTTCTGGCAGCCTCCTTTAGTGTCCTGTTTCTTCTTTCAGCTATTCCATTTTGTTGTGGAGTTCTAGCAGCTGATGTCTCATGGGATATACCTGACTTATTGCAGAAGTCAGTAATAATGGAATTTATGAACTCAGTACCTTTATCAGATCTTATCTTGATGATTGATATATCCTTTTTCATTTGTAATCTTCCTAACTAGCTCAGGTAGCCTGAGTTGAGTATCCTTCTTGCTGGACATGAAGATCACCCAAGTAAATCTTGAATAGTCATCAACCACCACCAGTGTGTACTTGCTCCCATTGATGCTGGCTGGTGTGACAGGTCCAAAGAGGTCCATGTGTAGAAGTTGAAGTACCCTGTCAGTGGAAGGAGTTGTCTTGCTTTTGAATGAGGCTTTTATTTGCTTCCCTTCTTCGCAAGCTTTGCAAATGTGATCTTTGTTGAACACCTCATTTGATATTCCTTCCACTAGACTCAGTCTAGATATCTTGTTTAATGTCTTGAAATTCAGGTGGTTGAGTCTTATGTGCAATAGCCAAGTCATGTCACTTGAGCTCTTGGCAATGAGACAAGTCTCTTTTGGACATGATCTCCAATCTGCAAGATAAACATTTCCTTTCCTAGACCCTGTTAGTAGTACCTGTGTATTTGATGCATTTCTTACACAGCACAGGTTACTTGAAAACTCAACATTATATCCCTTATCACAGAATTGGCTTATAGAAAGTAGGTTATGTTTCAGTCCACTGACATATGATACATTTGTTACCTGGACTGACCCTGTCATCACGGTACCATAACCTTTTGTGTTTCCTTTTGAGTTGTCACCAAAACTAACCTGAGGGCCTTTCCTTTCCTTGTAGTAAGTCAGGAGACTTTGATTGCCAGTCATATGCCTTGAGCAACCACTATCCAGATACCAGTCATCCATTGAAACCTACATAAAAATCAATTCTTTGGTATCCATTTTGTGTTGGATCCAAATCTGCTTAACAATCCTATATACATTGGACTGGTTGATTCTTCTCCCATAAACATCTACATAGACAGTGGATTCCTTAAATGTCCTAGGAGTTGACTGCCTATATGTGTTAGTCCTTTGTGGGACAGGAGGCTTGTTATACCTCCTTTTCCTAATGGACTTTGGTGCAGCTAGCCTGAAGTGCTGTTGAAAGGGAGGGATATAATTTCTCTCATAGGACATATATAAGGAAGGTTCCCTGTAGTGAACCCTTCTGTCAACTCTCCTGACAGAGGGTTCAGGCCAGTTTGTCCTCTACCTAGATTGTCTCTTAGGAGAAGATCTAGGTTAAGGATAAGTGTACTGAACATTACTCCATTTGTTTGTAGAAGGTTGTCTTCTTGGGAGTTACCTTTTCATGGAGTTTATTCTGGGAGGTGCATAGGCTATTCTAGCCTTTTCAGTGGACCTACTTGGCACTATTACCTCTTCAGTAGGTTCAGCAGGCCTTTTTCTCTTATCAAGGATCTTTCTGGGATTCTCAGAGGACCTTACAAACACTCTCTCACTACTGCTAGTGGATTCAGTATTGAGAGGACCTTCTAGGGATGTACATGGAAGGAATCCTATCTCATGTCTGCTGTCTGAGCTATTTTGTAAGCTTATAATCTTTTCTATAGCAAGAGAAGGTTTGTTTAAGGATTCTAGCTTTCTCAGCAGATGATCCTCAGATTCTTTCAACAAATTTACATTGCTGATAAGGATTTTGATTTGGATAGCTAGCTCATTGTTTTCACTAGCTAGCCTGATCTGATCATTGGTCAGTCCCCTGATCAGCTCATCCTTTGCACTGACCTCACTTTTGAGTGTTTCCACTTCATTTGTCAGGGCAATTGTTTGGGATTCTGAGGCAAGGTCTGCCTCAATCTCAGATTTAGCTAGCTTGGTGTTTTCATTTGCTAGCATCCTGTTTTTTTCCTCAAGAATGAGGTATGCCTCTTGCAGCCTGGAGAAGTCAACCATCAATTGTTCCGAAGAGAACTGAAGGTTTAGGTCCCCTGCTGATTCTAAGCTGGGCTCAGGTGAGTGTACTATCAATTGACAGAGTTGAGATTGTACCTCAGGTTCATCATTGGCCATTTGACATAGATCATCATCACTGCTATCAGTGAATATCTCTTCAGATGAGCTTGCAGCCTCTTCATCTTCTGCCACCATTGCTCTTCTTTCCAGTCTCCTGTCCCTATTGGCTTGCCTTTCCTTACTTTCCTTAGAACTCAGCTGAGGGCAGTCATACTGGAAGTGGCCTAACTTGTTGCACTAAAAGCATCTCTTGTCATCATCTTCAGCTTCTTCCTTGTCCTTCCTTCGGGATTCTGATTCTGAGGTGGTTTCCTCACTTTTGTTATTTCTCTTATAATCCTTCTCAGGTTCCTTTTCATTCCTGGGAGTGAACCTGGACTTATTTTCCTTGCTATCCTGATAGTATCTTTTGTATTTACCAAATCTTGAGTTTAGCTTCTCAAACCTTCTTGCTAGAAGGCTCATTTCCTCCTTTAGCTCAGCTTTGCTCTGGGATTTACAAGGCTTGTTGGCTTTCTTGATCTTTACTGGTTTAGCTTCAGAACTATTTGCCTTGAAGGCTACTCCTTTCTCAGATGAGGAAGGCTCTTCTGTAGCCCTCTTTCTATTGAGATCAAACTCATAGGCCTTGAGTTCTGAGAATACTTGATGCATAGACATGTTAGATAGATCCTTTGTGTTCTGCATCATCACAGAGTAGACATCCCACCTAGGTGAGAGTCCCCTGAGGATTTTGAGAGCAACCCCCCTTTTGGTGTAAACTTTACCAAGAGAGTTTATATCATTCATGATGTCAGTGAACCTGCCATCAAGCTGATCAATGGTCTCATTTGATTTCATTGTGAATTGCTCATATTTTTGAACACCTACTGACAACTTATTTTCCTTTATTTTGTCAGTTCCTTCACACAGGAGAGCCAATGTGTCCCATATCTCTTTTGCAATTGTACAATGGACAACCCTTCCCATGACAGAGTCAGGGATGGTTGTGTACAATATGTTCATAGCAACAAAATTGAGATTATGTCTCTTCCTCTCATCAGCAATGAAGTCATCTTCATCCTTAGGCCACTCTTCTCTAGGATCATTAATTTAAGCTTGTGTGATCCTAGGATTAGAAGTCATAAAGACAAAGGGACCCTTGTGATTACTCTGAGTATTTCATCATGCACACAGGCTAGGTGAGCCCTCATCCTTATCTTCCAGAAGTCATAACCTTCTACTGAGAACTGGGGTAGCTTGTGATGTGCAAGATGATTGAGAGGATTGGTTCCCATGTTGGAGTCTGAGCTTCCAACTACATTGGTATGGGCTGCTCCTGTGGCAGTGTTCCTTGTGTTGATTGATCCTTTTGCTTGAGTAGACATATTTATCAAGAAAACTTCAAGAAAGGTTAGTCAGATCAGTTCAAATGACCACTAATGATATATCAAGGAAGTGGTTCTAAGAACCCCTGCTCTGATACCACTTGTTGGTCCCAGATAGACAAATACAGGTGTATGGGGGGGAATACACTTGTTAGTACAGATTTTTTCAAAGATCAATTTTCAGCAGACTTTTAAGAACACAGGCTACTTATCAAAGTAACAGTGGACTTACGGGTAGCCTGATAAGTGGCCTGAGAATTTGATCAGGTTTGAGTTGTGCAGCGGATTATTTTTAAAACACTTGAAGTAATTAACTCACACAAAAGCACATGAGCCACATGGATTTATAGTGGTTCGAAGTTAAACTCTCTTACATCCACTTTTCCTGAGAATTCCTTAACTACAGGAATTCCTTGTTTTAGAGTGCCAAGGTGCACTGATCAAGAATATCTCCTCTTGATCTCTAGGATTTTCAATGAGTCCTAGTCCTCTCAGATTTCAGACTGAAATACTCCTCAGCTTACTTTCTCTTACTCACAGCCTTGAACTTTTCTAAGTTTAAGGGCTGGAGTTTTCCAACTAAGGTTGAGATAACCCTTTACAATGATGAACAGTATCTGGATTGGGTTATCTCAGTAGGCTTCTAGGATATTACAGTGTAAGCCGAAATACAAGAAAAAATTCTAAGCAAAGCAATCACTTGGGAAACTAGAGTGATTTCAAGTGATTGAATGTATGAACTTTGGAGAGTTTTCAAAATATCAGTTGAGCTTGTTAGTTTCTCTAGTTTTAGCTTCTTCTTCAACTCTTGTATTTATAGACTTAAATTTGAAAGACTATCCATTGGAGAGACAGTTTCAAATTTAAGCTATTTTGGTGTTCCAACGTTCTTCAAGATTTTTCTCAGATTTTGGATGGTCAAATCTGTGAAAATGTAGCAGTCCAACGTTCTAAAGATTTTCTTCAGATTTTGGGTGGTCAACTCTCAAGCATTAATGGTTGATAGCTCATTAAATGTCGGCTTAGAGTTAATGCAGCCGCCTTTGAAAACTGTGTCATCCTAGGTTGTTGGTTGCTTCTGAACTTGGTACTGACAGGACAGTCTTTGTGTTAGGTCCGTACATAGGTGGCAACTTCTCATTGGTCTGTCTTAATTGTTCCTCAGTTCAGTCCTAATGGTTGCATTGAAGTCCTCTGTCTTTTCATCAGGTGACTTGGAACATTCTCTTTGTTGCATTTATCACTTCATTTATGTGTTGGTTGCTTCCTTAAAAAATGCTGAAGACATTTATTGCATCAGGTCACTTGTCTTCAGGGGAGTGCTTTCAGGTCACTTGGACCTAGTCTTCTGGGGTGAATTCTTCAGACAGTGGGTGTATTTCCTAATTCTTCATCAGGCTAGTTTAAGATACATCAGGCTAGTCTGGGCTCATCAGACTAGTTATAGCAAAACTAGCATGTTTGTATATAAACAAAATTCTAACTTTTTAACATAGCCTCTTAACACTTTGGGCTATTTTTCTAAGTCTTTAGTGATTCAATAGAACATCAGGAGAGTCTTTGGGATTTTATCAAAATATTTTACAAGTCATTTCCCAACAGTAGCATACAAAATAGACATAGGGAACGCTATCTTGTTGCCTCAGCACTTGTTGATTAACAATTATATATATAGTTACGATTATTTTCAATTAATTTGATAATTTTCTAAAGTATATTTACCTTAATATTTTGCCACATAACTTTATTAGAAGTTCTTAATGCTTCGACCGAAAGGTGACTCCAATACATGTTCATCACACTGTTATTATTGTAATTAAAAAATAAAAATAGATTATACATGTATAATTTAAAAAATAAGATAAATTATCATATTAAAATATTAAAAAATAACTTACCAATCCATAAATATAATGAGATCAGGGAGAATGGAATGCACCCCATCCATAGCTGAGTCCACAAAATACACATCAAGTGTACCCATGTTTATGGCGACCAACCCCTGATGTTTACTGAATTTTAGTAAGAATATTAAAAATGTTTCAATTGCATGTTTATATAAATAAATATTTTAATGACATGTTTGTTGTACTCACCCCAAATTTGAATGCAAAAAAATGAGATGGTCTCTCCCAATATTTGAATGACATGTTTGTTGTATTCAAATTCAATTTTTTAAATGTATGCAAATAATTTATGCACATGCAAAATTTAAAAACTACATAAGTGAATATATTTAATGAATCGAGAACATAACACTATAAAAATGAAAAAATGAATTATGCTCAATTAATATTAATAAATTAATAATATTTTTTTTTTAAAATAATGACTTTGAAATAATAAACAATAAAAAAATAAATAATATAAAATATCTTTCAGAAAATTATAAATAAAAAATCATCAAGTCTGCCGCCATTTATATCCATAAAAAAGGTTGTCCGTAGCTTTTTCAATGTGGGGTACTTTTCATCCCTCCTTGTAAAATGATTTTTTTTTCTTGGCAAATAATGCATTAAAAGTGGTCATATTTTATATTTTTTTTTAATTTGTAATTATGGGGTACTAATTACAAGACATATATTTGACAAACACTTATATACAAATTTCTACGGATCTAAGATCCGTAGAAATATCCATTTTTGAAAATTCGCGGGTCTAAACCGGGTCGGGTCGAATTTGAGTATTTTTTTCCAAAATTCGCTTAGCTTGTGATTTTCGCTCCCAGGTATGTTACAATTGGGGCAAATGCATGTTACTTTAAGGCAAAACGTGTGTTACAACCAGATTAAATGTTGTTTTCTACACATATTCATTTATTTTTGTAGAAATAAATATTTTTCATGCAATGTAACACATGTATATGTTACATTGTATGTGTAACACATATTTATTCTTAATAAAAATACATTTTATCATATAGTAACACATATATGCTCATATAATAACATAAATTGAGGAACAAATATGTGTTACAATTAGAGTAAGTATGTATTACTGCAAATTATGTTACACTTGGAGTAAATTTGTGTTACTGCAAATGTGTGTTACATCTAGAGTAAATGTGTATTACAATTAGAGTAAATGTGTGTTACTGCAAATGTGTGTTACAATTAGAGTAAATGTGTGTTACTGCAAGATCAAATGTGTGTTACTGTATGCACAAATATTTATTTGTCCTTATAAAAATATATATTCTATTTTATATAACATATATAAGGTATTAAATGATGGATTAAGTACATGAATAACAGATTATTAACATAAATAAATAAAGAGAATAAAAAATAAATTAAGTAACACATATTTATACTTGCAGAAATACATATTTTCTTTATAGTTACTTGAAAAGTACAAAAAATTATTTTTTTAAGAATTAGTAACACAGATTTTGCCTAATTATAACACGCCTTTGCCAAAATTGTAACATACCTGAGAGCGAAAAAACATATTATTAACATAAATCAACAAAGAGAATAAAAAATAAATTAAGTAACACATATTTATACTTGCAGAAATACATATTTTATTTATAGTTACTTGAAAAGTACAAAAAATTATTTTTTTAAGAATTAGTAACACAGATTTTGCCTAATTGTAACACGCCTTTGCCCAAATTGTAACATACCTGGGAGCGAAAAAACCTGGAACTACAAGTTGCGCGAATTATGGAAAAAAATATCCAAATTTGACCCGATCCGGTTTAGATCCGCGAATTTTTAAAAAATGAATATTTTTACGGTAGAAATTTGTACACAAGTGTTGCTCCATATATTTTTTGGTTAGAAAATTTAAACCATTAAACTTTAATTTTACATATTTAGACCAGTAATTACTAATTTTTGAACATTTAGCTCAATTTTTTCTAAAAAACTCCAAATCATGCTAAAATATACATCTCACTCACCACAATTATGCAAGTCTTTTCCAATCCAAATTCCGCTTAATTCCTAGCAATTCGAGGGTCAAACCATATTTAATTCCCATAATTTATCCGAGTCTAATAATTTGGTACCACCCACTTTTAATTTTGTATACCACACTATATTGTATTTTCCTATTTCTATTTCATTAGTGTTTTGGTTATTTTATTTTTCTGCATAATCATTTCTCTGAGGGTGTGTTTTCAAATTTTATAAAATAGTTTTTAAAATATCTTTCGTTTTGCTGTGAGAGAGAATTTTGAAAAAAAATTATCCTAAAAGCTACTCCCTCTGTCTCTCTATAAGTTGCTTGTTACTTTTTGGTACAAATATTAAGAAGAGTATAAAATATTGATATAGTATAGGTGATGTAATGGGATGGGAAAAAGTGAAAAAGTAATATGAATAGTGTTGGCCTGGCGAACTAATACAATCGGCGTAAGAATAATCAACAAGGCTTGGCAGCTCGCCAGGGCTCACCCGGATCCGCGGAAGTCTAGAGCTCGCCCGCATGGGGCAGCTCGCCTAAAGGAGCTCGCCCCTACCCCCACGAGGACCTCGCCGAGGTCCATCGTCGCACTGCACTTAGAAGCCACGCAAGGCACCGGACCAAGCCCTCGAGCTCGCCCAGGAGCCCACCTCCAAGCTCGCCTAGGAGCTCGCCCCGTAGTCTATTAGATCCCGATGGTTACGCTCTTTTTCCCTCCGTCCGGTTTATCCACAAGGGTGGTTTACGGCGAGGTTTTTAATGAGGCCCATCTACTCTAAGACATTGTAGTAGGACGAGGCACGGTGTAGGGAGCAGTGTGAGGGACTAAGGCGAAGGTGTGGAACCTTCGTCAACACCGGAAGCCATATAGGCTCGTAAGGTGCCGTCTCACACTCGCACACCTATAAATAAGACCTCTTTTGTACTATTCAAACAATTAATACATTTCCTACAATTTAGTTTCTCTCTATAAGCTTTTCACTCTCTCTCTCTCTCTACATTATCCAAGAACACAAATCATAAGATTATTGTTTGGTAGAATTAATCCGATATAAAGCCACATAAACGAACACAATTAGTAAATTCTATCAACAATTTGGCGCTAGAAGGAGGGTACGAATCTGAAAAGTTAAAATTTTTCAAGAACAAAAAGTTGGGGTTTCTTTGAAGATTTGAAGGTGTTCTTGATAAAACTCAAGAACACTTGAAGATACACATATATATTCATTTCTTTGGACGAAAAACCCAGATTTCCAGACGAAAACCCGAATCCTCAAATTTACAAACTCTGCCCGAAAAAAGTTTTCAAACGCGCGCCTGTACACGAATAAACTGAATTTCGGATAATTCGTCACACGCGAGGCTAGACAAAAATTTGCTCAGCTCCACCCAAGCTGGACGATCATCACCCCGGCGACCTCCGTCCACCTCGGTGACCTGCAGCAAGTTACCCCCTCCAAAATCTAAAAATGGCTAACACTCGAGCCGCCAAAGGACAGACCTCCGCAGCTGCCGGAAGGTCCAGAGGAGCTGACCAAAACCAGGCCGAGGCGGAGACCTCACGCCAGGTGGTGGAGACCTCACAACCACCTCCCCAGAAGAGCACCGCAACTCCGTGACCTCCGCGAGTTGTGGTGACCCAAGAAGACTTGGCCCCTGCCCTGAGGGACCTGGCCAACGCACCATCACAACCTTACAAAGGTTGCAGCTGAGGCAGCAGGACGAGCTCGCCCTGGTACCCAGGCGAGCTCCAGCTGCCGAAGCCCGGGAGCAAACTAGGACCACCTAGGGCACCAGACCCGGGGGGAGTATAGCGTCCTCCCCACCGAGCAGGAGGCGAGCTCGGTACAAGCTCGCCAGCATAGGGAAAGGGCCGGCAAGGCCAAGATGGTAGAGGAGGAGCCTGCTCCTTACACCGGAAGAGATTCGGCCTACACCGGGGCGTCTGGCACCCACCAATCACAAAGGAGGGAAGTCCTCCAATGTCGTCTGGGCCCAAGATACGGGGAAAATGAATGGACGGCAGCCCCAGCCACATCCCACGGGGACTCCGACCAGCAACCACGCAGGTCCGCCCATGAGAGATTGAGAAGGCCCGCCACCGATAGGTTGGGCCCCCATGGCGGACGCTAATGCCAACACGTCACGGAGAAGTCACCCCAGAGTGAGGCACCTCGGGGACGTGTGTCCATGAGATGCACAACTTTCGAGCAACCTCCACTGGAGGTGACCCGTGATGACGAGCTGGCCTCGCTGAAAAAGGCCGTCGAAATGCTGCAAGCACAAGTAGCAGCCAAGTCTGGCGGACCTGATGCCACCACTCTCCCCGCGTCTCCATTGGCACCTACCATCCTTCGCGCACCGGTCCAGAAGAAAATCCAGTTCCCGGTGATGTCTGCGTACGAGGGCTAATCCAACCCTAAAGTCCACCTGGCCAAGTACGCAGACTTTATGATTTCGGTTGGCACCACCGACTCTACTCAATGCCGGAACTTCCCGCTGACCCTAGTGGACCGAGCTCACCGCTGGTTCTCTTCACTCGCCCCGGGGTCAATTTGCTCATTTGGCTAATTTTCACGGGAGTTCTTGGCCCACTTCTCTTGGTTCGGGTCCTACCTTACCCAGAAGCACCGACTCGACAACATCCACCAAGGCGAGAGTGAGACCGACCAGCAGTACCTGGAGAGGTTCGACAAAATCCTGCTGGAAGGCGAGCCGATGAGCAAGGACACGAAGGTTGTCGCAGCGATGGCCGGACTAAAAAAAGGCACCGATCTCTGGAAGGAGATGCACCTTGCATGTCCCAACACTTACACTGAATTCTGCCACAAGGCGGGGGTGTTCGTGGCTATGCAGGAGGCACTGCTGAAAGAAGTTGGTGCCCCGGAGGAGAAGAAACCCTACAGGAAGAAGTCCGGGGGCACATACAAGGCCCCCCGGAACTTGAAGGCCTTTGGCGAGGGGGACGAGCTCAAGGAAAAGCTCAACCAGGTCCTCATGTCTCCATCGACCACGTCTTTACAGCTGTCAAAGACAAGGCCCTGCTAGAGGAGCCGATGCGGATCCGCCAGGACCTCACGAAGCTCAACCCCAATAAATACTGCACCTACCACCAGGCCATAGGCCACTTCACCAGCGAGTGGAGAGACCTCCTCAAACAACTCTGGAAATTTTATGAGGACGGGAAGCTGGCCGAGTTCGTAAAGAAGGCCTCGGCTAAGAGGCCAAGGTTCAAGAGGAGGGCTATCTCTGATGATGAGGATGAGGAAGCGGACCAACCTGGTCCTCAGAATAGACAGAGGGCACCTCCCCAACCTCAGCAAAACATGGAGCCCACCCGGGAACTCTTGGTTCTCGAGGGGGAGATCGGAGCTGCCGGAGGTCTCCAGGACGGGGGATCCTCCATATCCAATAGAATGAGGAAGGCCAAAATTCGGGCCATAAACCAGGTCCAGGAAAGCAGCTCCGGCCCCAGGTCCGTCGCACAGCTTACTGATGAGCTGACATTCTCCTCGGCAAACCTGGAGAGGGTATTGACGCCCCACAATGACTCGTTGGTGATAACCGCCAATATCATGAACGTCTGAGTTCACAGTCTACTTGTGGACACTGGCGCATTCACCAACATTCTCTTCAAATCCACCTTAGATGCCTTAGGTGATTTTGAGTCGTATCTGGAACCTAGCAATGCTAGGATAGTGGGGTTCGGAGAAGCTGTAACAGTCCCCCTATGTAGTGTTAGGTTGAGCATTTTTCCTAGTTGTCGACCAGCAGTCCTCCAACAACGGGTTCCTTGGCCGCCCGTTTATTAATGAATTCAAAGTGGCGTGTTCGACCTACTACTACTGTTTGAAATTTCCAACTCCAAAAGGTGCCGGAACTATAAAAGGTGACCAGAAAAAGGCCCGAGACTATTTACTCCAAATCAAAGATGGCCAGGTCAAAAAAGCGGTGACGCTGGTCCAAGACCTTGAAGAGGATGTACAGATTCCAGCAGACGAACCAAACATCGTAGACAACGTCTCGGTCGAAACTGAGATGATGGAGGTAGGCGATTTGTCAGAAATAGACCAAGGCACAAGACCTGTGCAAGATACACAACCGGCACCAATGGGGGAATTAGAAGAAACCCAAGTGTTGGGACCTGCGCAAGGGTCGGGACCTACGCAGGAACAACAACCTGCTCCCATGGAGGTGGTTGATGAAGTCCAAGATGAAGGACCTGCGGGAGGTCAAGAACCAACACCAATGGACATTGACCCAACTCCCCAGGTCACCGCACCATCCCAAGTTGACAAAACACGGGAGGTACTAACAGTTGATGAACCCGTCCGAGCTGAAAGCCAACCCGATGACCTCGAACCGTGCATAGGTCACGAACCTGCGCAGATGTCACAAGAGGTGTGGGACGAGTTCATCAGCGACCCAAGATGGAAAAGTCAGAAGAGGAAAGCCACTCCCATGGAAGAATTGACGGCACTCCCGGTGGACCCGGAAAGGGACTTAGAACTTTTCATCGGTTCTAAGTTACCTGAACCGTACCGGTCGAGGATGAAACTGTTCTTGATGTCCAACCTGGACGTGTTTGCCTGGTCCCATGAAGACATGACGGGGATCCCGTTAGAACATGCTTGCCACAGACTCAACATAGATCCGACTAGGAGACCCGTACGCCAAAAGCGAAGGAAGTATGGACCAGATAAATATGCAGCTCTAGCTGTTGAGGTGGAGAAGTTGTTAGACAACAATCTGATCAAGGAAGCTTTGTGTCCACAGTGGGTCGCAAACCCCGTCCTGGTGAAGAAACACAATGGGACGTGGAGGCTCTGCATCGACTTCACGGACCTGAACAAAGCATGTCCGAAGGACAACTTCCCACTGCCTCACATTGATCAGCTAGTGGATAGCACCGTAGGCCATGAGATGATGACATTCATGGATGCTTTTGCGGGCTATCACCAGATAGCTTTGCACCCAGATGATCAGGAACATACGGCGTTCTACACCAACAAGAACATGTATTGTTGGAAAAGGATGTCGTTCGGACTTATCAACGCCGGAGCCACCTACCAAAGATTGGTGAATAAGGTGTTCGACCAACACATTGGCGAGTCCATGGAGGTGTACGTAGATGACATAGTTGTCAAGAGTCTGAGAAAGGAGGACCACCTAGATCACCTAAAACAGACCTTCGACATACTACTCCACTACAACATGAAGTTAAACCCCAAGAAGACCAGATTCGGCGTACATTCTGGAAAGTTCCTGGGGCACCTAGTTAGCCAGCGTGGAATTGAGGTCAACCCGACACAGGTCCAATGTATAATCGAGATGGGTATCCCCGATTCTGTGCAGAAAATTCAAAGACTGACTGGGTGCATGGCAGCCCTGAACAGATTCATCTCCAGGTCCGGTGACCGAAATCGCCCGTTCTTCGAGGCGATCAACGCAAACACAAGGAGGTACAAAGCGGCGGCCAAAGCCAACAAGCTCCACCTCAAAAACCACTTCGTGTGAACAAGTGAATGCCAACGAGCCTTCGAAGACATCAAAACATACCTGGCAGATACGCAGGTCCTGTCAAAGCCGATTCTTGGAGAAGTTGTATCTATACCTTGCCGCGTCGGAGGTGGCCATCAGCTCCGTCCTGGTCCGAGAAGAGGCGAAGGCACACCTACCAGTGTACTATGTAAGCCAAGTCTTACACGAAGCTGAGCTGCGGTACACCCCAACAGAGAAGCTGGCTTACGCACTGGTGATGAGTGTTAGAAAATTGAGGCCTTACTTCTTTGACCACCCGGTAGAGGTGCTGACAACTTTCCCACTACGTCAAATATTACAGCGCCCAGACACCACCGGACGCCTGCTGAAATGGTCACTAGAGATCAGCCAATACGGTATAACCTACGCACCCCGAACAGCGATCAAGGGACAAGCACTTGCCGACTTCATTGTCGAGCTAACTTACCCACAAGATCCGACAAGGGGGCGTATAGCTCTGTGGTATCTCTACGTTGACGGATCATTAACCAGCATAGCAGCAGGCGCCGACGTGGTCCTGATCAGCCCGGACAGACAAATCTTCACCTCTGCAATCCGGTTCGACTTTTGAGCAACCAACAACGAGGTAGAGTATGAAGTGTTGATAGCGGGACTTAGGCTATCATTAGCTGTGGGGGCAACCAATCTTCAAGTTTTCGGAGATTCCCAGCTAATAATATCCCAAGTCCGGGGAGATTCCCAGCTGATCTCGATGTTTACGTAGGTCTACATCAACCAGATACCGCGACTAGAAAACACACAAGCAGACGCCCTAGCCCGGCTAGCTACCAGCAACGGCGAAGCCAATTTCATGGAGGTTGTAATCACCACACTGGACAACCCCTCGACTTTCGATTACAAGATAAATCAAACCTCAAGTGGGGGGCAGGAAGACAGTGAAGATGGTGAAGATTGATGCACTCCAATTAAAAAATATTTAACAGACGGAACAACCCCAGTGGACACCTGGGAACCTAGCCGGCTAGTAAAGCAAGCTGCCAGATATACGCTGCTGGATGGCCAACTCTACAAACGTGGATTCTCTCTACCCCTACTCAAGAGCTTGACTAAGAAGCAGGGGTTCGAAGTGTTAGAAGAAATCCACGAAGGAATTTGTGGGAGTCACGCTGGGGGGCAAGAATTGGCATATAAGATGATCAGGCAGGGCTACTACTGGCCCACTCTTCGCAAAGATGCCATCAGCTTCGCTCGAAGGTGCCGAAAATGTCAACTTTTCGCACATAATATCCACTCCCCACCCAACCAGCTGAAGTCGATTTTCAGCCCATGGCCTTTCGCGAAATGGGGAATCGACTTGATCTGCCCATTTCCACCATGGCCTTTCGTGTAAAGTTTGCTGTTGTAGCAGTAGACTACTACACTAAGTGGGCTGAGGCCGAAGCTCTCACAACAATAACCCAAGAAAGGATGATCGGCTTCATATGGAAGAACCTGATCAGCAGATTCGGACTTCCGCAGTCGATCATCATGGATAATGGAAGGCAGTTCGACGGACAAAAGTTGAGGGACTTCTGCAGTTCATGGAACATCAAGAAGCACTACTCAACTCCATACCATCCCCAGTCGAACGGCCAGGTCGAGGCGGTGAACAAAATCTTGAAACACATATTGAAGCTCCGCCTCGAGGAAAAGAAAGGGAGCTGGGCTACCAAACTCCCGGAGGTCCTATGGTCTTATAGAACATCCTACCGGGCCAGCACCAGTGAGACCCAGTTTGCCCTAGCTTTCGAAACTGAAGCGGTGGTACCCGTCGAAGTTCAGAACAAGACTTGGAAGATGGTAGGATATGATGATGAAAAGAATGACGAAGCCCTGGCAGTAGAGACGGATCTGATCGAAGAGACCAGAGCTTCGTCAGAAATGAAGAACGCCACCTACAAGCGTAGAGCAGAAAAGTATTACAACTCTCAGGTCCGAGACTGAAAATTCAAGGTCGGAGACCTGGTCTTGAAAAAGAAACTGATGGCCCTACCAGGTGTGTTCGGGTCAAACTGGGAAGGACCGTTCCGGGTTACCGCGGCCTGGCCAAACGGCACCTACTACCTCGAAGACGCAGAAGGCAATGCCTCATCATACACATGGAGTGCGGCCCACCTAAAAAAGTTCTACCAATAGACTAGAATTCTGTAATAGACTAGTCGAAGGTTCGCATTAGAAATGTTGATGGCAGCCAGTGTAAATTACGTCGCAATAAAAAGTTAGAGAATTTGTGAAATCAGAAAAATTTGCCAAGTGTTCTGACCTTCGTAGCTCGCCCCCTACGCGAGCTACCTCAGATCGCCCACTGCCCAGAAGAGCTCACCAACCCCAGCTCGCCCGAGTACTCAAAAATCTGTGATGCGCAAGGACCAATGTCCCAAATGTTGTAATTAAATAGCTCGAAGGCAAAGGCCAAAGTGCCCAAGGTTGCGAAGGTACCCTTCTCAAAGGGTTGCTAAGCACCTACTGCCACAAGTTAGAAAAATTCACGAAAAAGATGAAAAACGTCTAAGGCAAGGCTCATGAGACCCGATGGCCCAACGTGAATCAATGGAAGTGCAGTTCGCTGCCCTAAGTGGCGTAAGACGAAGAATACGCATTCTCAAAACAGAGGTACAATTCGTAGTCGTAAGTGACGTAAAACGAACGATTCACTTCTCAAAGTAGAATAAGACGAACAGTTAAGTACCCATAAAATAAATAAAAATGAGCTATTTTGAAAATCATAACGTAAAAGCACAAAAACGAAGTGCAAAGAGTTGGACAAAAAATGCTCGGTTTATATTCAAAAGACACTTAGGAAATTTTCAAGGGAAAAATACTTGAAAATTCCTAAGTGTTCGAAGTGTTGCTAGCCACAAAGGCCGACTAGCTAGCCATCTTTGAACTACAAAAAGCTCCTTCTGGGCGAGCTGCACATGCCCGACGAGCTGCATCTACTTAAAACAAAAGACTACAAAAATAGAGCTCCTTCTAGGAGAGCTGTGGAGCCTGGCGACCTACTACAAGTTGAGGAATAAAAGGGCTAATCTAAGAAAGCAAGAGAAAGCTCAAGCATCCGGAGCAGCGGGAGGGGCATCAGCAGGCACCTCGCTGGAGCCAGGGACAACCGGGTCGGAAGGAAGAGCAAGCTCGGCCTCGGTAGTGATGTTGCCAGTAAGCCCGGTGGTGTCGAACTCACTAAGGTTCAGCACAGCATCCCCGCAAGCTTCCTGGAGCTGTGCGACAGTGAGTGGAACCCGCTCCTCCTCCTCCTCCTCATTAGCGACCTCCTCTTCGCCAAGGTTCAGCGCCGGCACCTCAACCGTCTTGATGATTTCAAAGCTGGCTGGTACGAAGTTGAGAGGGATGTCGAGCTCTGGGAGGTCACCGATATCCAGCTCGGCACCGTCCGGGAAGGGAACCCGGTCCAAGCAGGCCTTGAAGTCACCCACAACCGCCTCGACCTCGTCATCCTTGTGAGGTCGAGCCCACCAGAGAGTTTGCAAAACCTCGGCATAACATTGGACGCATCCTTTGTCAGAGGCCTCGGCCCTCACGGCCTCCAGATCCGGCGAGGAAGAGGCATTGTTCTACAGCTCGGCAACCTCGTTGACTTTCGCCTCCAACTCGCCCCTCAGCCTTTCACACTCGGCGTTGGAGCTCTTCACCAGGCACTGCTGCAGTGCGAGGTCCTTCTTGGTAACCCCATGATTGCCGACCTCCTGGGCGAGCTGGGCGGCGAGCTCATTTTCCTTGGCTTTTATTCTAGCCTTCGCCTCCTGCTCGAGCCTGGCGAGCTTGTGTTGAAGGTCCTCGAGTTGCTACAAGGCACTTTGCTCGGCAGCCAGGGATGCCTCGGCTCTCTCCTCGGTGAGCTGCGCCTGTTTCTTGGCCTTGTCCGCAGTGTCTGCTAAGGCCAGCATCCTCTTGCTCCTGTCGGAGCGACCTCGCTCCAGCTCATTAACCTTCTCCAGTGCCTTCTGGTAGGCGAGCATTAACCCGCTGGCATGGTGAGCTGAAAGAAGAAGGTTCTCTCTCAGGTCCTGATTATTGATTGTGGCCACCTGAGGAGTAGTCAAGTGCCTTGGCATGTTACTCACTGTATCCCGGACTAGACCCGGCTCAAGACCCCGCATCGACGTCAGTGAGCGAGATAGCTCGAAGGCATGAACAGCCTCATGACGATTTGGGAAAGCGATGGGGGCATAGCTGCGAGGTGGAAACAGTTGTAAAACATTAGGAAAATGAAAAAAATAATGCCAGTAAATCAGGGAGGCGAGCTACTTACTAAACTCGATCGGGATCCCAACCGAGGAGCGTGTCATCATTAGCTCGCACCCCGAATAGAGATGGCGAGGGGGGCGAGCTCCGAATGGGCGTGGCCGCCAGCGGGGCAGTGGATTGAGCGGATCCTCCCTGCCCGGACCTCGCCGAGACCCTCTCAGCTCGGTCGGAGTCCTCATCAACCAGGCCAGTATACCTGGTCCTCTTACTAGCTTGAGGATCCTCATCGCCTGCTCGGGATCCTTCACCTCTATGGGGCCCCTTTTTCCCACGACCTCGCTCGGAAGAGACGACAGCTCGCCCCCCACCTCGGCTGGTCCGAGCGATCTCCGCAGCCTTAGACTTGGACTTCTCGGGGGCCTTGGTCTTTTCCTTCTGGGTCCCCGACCCTCCTACCTCGCAATTCTTAGAGGCGAGCTCTGCTTCCTTGCTCGCCTCCAACGTGAGCACAGACGGCGGGGCGAGTCTATTGGGGTGAGGTGGGCCCATCTCAAAGCGAAGTTTAACGATGTGATAGGCCTCAGGGATCTCGGCGATGGGGAAGGCGACGAAGCTACCACCTGCACAAAGATAGGAAATGTCAGCATGATGGGCGAACTACACCCCCCCTTTAGGCGAGCTCCGAAGAGTTGTAAACCTGGGAGCTCGGGACCTTTGATATTAAGGTGGTGTGGCAGGGTGAGGAGCCCAGCAAGCCACAAGCAATGGTGTGCGCACAGGTGGGCGATCTGCCTATCCTTCTCGCTTCTCAAACAGCAGATGGCACGCACCAAATCAAACTCGACCGATACCTTGGGCTTGCCACTGCTGGACTTGTGGCGCTTCGAAACTGCAAAAAGAAAGAAAATTAGAATTAGTATATCTAATTCAACCCACACACACCGAAATAGGCGACCTACTGCTGGCTTCCACGTATCCCTCCGGAGTGGGAATACGGTCACCTCGGCCATGGTACGTGCTGGAAGCTCGCCAGTCTCCGCCTATGAAGAAAAACTGTTTCTTCCAGTCACAGACTTTATTCGGCAAGTCCCCGAGAAATTTCTCTCCCGGGCGAGCTTTCAAATAGTAATAGCCCACGCCGTCCTTCGCCTGCATGGTTACAGCGAAGAGCTCGCCCAGGTCCGCTGAGGTAGTCCCGTTCTCGTAACCCTCCAATCCGAAGGCAGATAGGGCGGCGAGGAGGTTGCTCCACCCATTCGAAGTAAGTTGGGTCATGGCCAGGTTGTTATCAGCGAGGAACTGACCGATGATTGGATGCAAAGGCAAGGTAAGCCCGGCCCTGAGGATATCCACATTGAGGGCGATCAACCCTTCAGGGGGCGCATCGGCCCGCTCGTTCTTCGCCGGGGCATACATGAAGATGTCAAGCGGGATGCGGTACTTCCTACGTATGATGGGCAGGTCGCACTCGTCAATGACACTCACCACTTCGCCAGCCTTGTAGTCGGATGGGGCGACTTTCTCTAGGTCGGCGGGGAGTACCCGGTCCGGGCAGGGGAAGCTCATCGCGTACTCGGTGACATACTCGCCCCAGTCGAATGGATGGACGACCTGGGCAGGGACCTGATATTCAACCAGCTGGGGCTTCGGAAAACCGATGCGACAGAACCACTCAAGTGTAACTTTTTCTAGGTCGCCTTCCTCCTCACCCTCGTTGGCGACCTCCTCATCACCCTCGTTGGCGACCTCGGCGACCTCCTCGCCAACCTCGATGCCGACCTCAGCGACATCTTCGCCAGCCTCAACGGGCTCATCATTGCCGCTGACAACTCTTTCCTCGAGGGCGACCTTGTCACCTTCCTCCCATACCTCCGTGTTAGTGTGGACTTCGCCAAGTAGCTCGCCGGAGTCCGGGCGAGCTACCGAGGTCGCCTCGGAGCTAGAGCCAATCTCCACGTGCGAAATCTGGGGAGGAGGCTTATCCTCAATCATTGGTTGTTTTCCAGAGTTACGGTTAGAAGGAGTCCCACTCGATTCATGGGTCGACATAGTCACAATGCAGTCCGTAAATGTCTGAAAATCAGTCCAAAGTCTCCTCGCCGGAGTCACAGTAATCGGTAGCCAGAAAAGGTTCGAAAAGTCTCCGGAAATGTCCAAAATTCCCGAAGAACTTGAAGAAATTGGAAGAAAAGAAATGAAAGGGAAGAAGAAAGTGAGTTTTCTACCTTGAGGAGCGCCGGAAACTTCGTCGGAAATGGAGGTGTCGTTCGCCGGAAACTGCTCTGAAAACTCGGAAGTGGAAAAGTGAGGAATGAGCTCACCTTCCCCTATTTATAGGCGTTGGGGCGAGGTGCGATATTCGGGAAGTGCGAGGACCTATTTGCAAAAGATTTGAAAATTGTCATGATTGTGGGCGGGAACAGAGGCCTCAAAAGGCATGCATAACTCCTGGATTCCCGCACCACGTCAGCCAAAAAACAGCCGCCCTGGCCGAGCTCGCCTGCTAGCTCGACAATCACCCAAGGATAGTCCGCCGAGATTCAAGTTCTCCAGCTCGCTCGCACATTTGACGAAGTCATGATGCATGCGAGCTGGGGGGCAAATGTTGGCATGGCGAACTAATACAATCGGCGTAAGAATAATCACCAAGGCTTGGCAGCTCGCCAGGGCTCACCCGGATCCGCGGAAGTCTAGAGCTCGCCCGCATGGGGCAGCTCGCCTAAAGGAGCTCGCCCCTACCCCCACGAGGACCTCGCCGAGGTCCATCGTCGCACGACACTTAGAAGCCACGCAAGGCACCGAACCTCGCCCTCGAGCTCGCCCAGGAGCTCACCTCCAAGCTCGCCAAGGAGCTCGCCCCGCAGTCTATTATATCCCGATGGTTGCGCTCTTTTTCCCTCCGTCCGGTTTATCCACAAGGGTGGTTTACGGCGAGGTTTTTAGTGAGGCCCATCTAGTCTAAGACATTGTAGTAGGACGAGGCACGGTGTAGGGAGCAGTGTGAGGGACTAAGGCGAAGGTGTGGAACCTTCGTCAACACTGGAAGCCATATAGGCTCGTAATGTGCCGTCTCACACTCGCACACCTATAAATAAGACATCTCTTGTACTATTCAAACAATTAATACATTTCCTACACTTTACTTTCTCTCTCTAAGCTTTTCACTCTCTCTCTCTCTCTACATTATCCAAGAACACAAATCATAAGATTATTATTTGGTAGAATTAATCCAATATAAAGCCACATAAACGAACACGATTAGTAAATTCTATCAACAAATAGTATAAAAGGTATTGAAAATAATAATTAAAAAATGAATAGCAGTTTGCAAAAAAGATAAAAAATCAAATGAACAACATATAAGTGGATAGACGAAAATGACAAAATAAGCAATTTAGTGAGACGAAGGGAGTATTTTAAGTGTTTCAAAACAGCCAGTGAATCAATTATTTTGGTATCCTCGATTTCTAATTTCTTATACCTCATCAACAAAAGTTTGAATTTTTTAGGCTAATTTATTGATCATCACGATCCCAAATAATATGTGGGCTCAAGACGTGATGTTTAGCTCGAATCAAGGTGTTTAATTCGGTCTACGATAACAAATTGTAAAAGTTGTTAGCCTACAAGTATCAACCTATAAATGTATTGTCCTTAATTCCTTTGCTACCCGTAATCACGATCCTTAAAAATATTATCTGTTTAAATCTACTAATCTAGCTCACATATCCATTTATTTAATTAATTCCTTTTCCAATTACTTGATCGGGTGATAAACTCACAAGAAATTATTACTTATCAGACACGAAACTATAAACATTTCACATCAAATTTGGATTTAAGAGTATTGGACTTTGACCGCTGACCTTCTATTTGCGTTGGAAATTTTGACTTTGAATATATAGCTAGAAGAAATGAGATCTGAAAGATAATGCTTATCTATTTGCTGGCATCTCAAGTCAAACCTTTTGAAATAACAGCCCGCGGTATCAGCTCGATGTTTCACTTATTTATAATGACTTAATCATGCACCACTTACATCGTGCAACTCAAATTCATTTTTAAAAATTACATAAAATACTACTAAAAAGTTACATATATTATTATTAAAAAATGTATCTTTAATCGTGTAACTTTTCAGTAATAATTTGTATAACTTTTCAATAGTATTTTGTGTAACTTTTTAAAAATAAAATTGAGTTGCACGATGTAACTGGTGCACAAGAGACTTACTCATTTATAATATTAACGCACATTATATTTTATACTAATGACTTAGTCTTATATACATCAGTTACACCATGCAACTCAAGTTCATTTTTAAAAAAAAAAATTTAAAAAGTTAAACAAAATACTATTAAAAAATTACACATGTTATTACTGAAAAATATATGCTAATAAGTCAGTATAGGAAACAAGAAACTGGAATGTAAAAGTGATACAGATAAATCGAAATAAAATCTCTAATATCTAATTATTAATACAACATCAACGCAGTCACTCATTTATCAGTTGCATCACCTCAAATTTTTTATCAATATACTAATATAATTATATAAAAATATATTTTATATAAATTCGTTTTAGTTATAATTAAATCACCGACAGCAAATCGTTTGACTATAAATATATGTATCCAAGAGAGCTAAAGAAGTAAGCTAGAAGCACTTGTTCACAAAATGGCCACTTCAATGTTTCCCATCTTCCTTTCCACATTGCTGCTTCTTCTGTCTCCTTCATTGTCGTCGGGTCAGAGCACTCCTAAGCCCCGAGCAGCATTCACCTTTCCGATCAAGAAAGACGACGCCACCAACCAGTATTACTCCACCATTCAGATAGGTTCCAATAGCACCACGTTTGATGTGGTGATTGATCTTGGAGGCAAATTCCTATGGTTCAATGACCTCAACTACTTCAACGCCGCCTCCTCGTACCGCCCCATTTTATGCGGCACTCAACAATGCAGGATCGCCCAGGGAGTCGGCTGTGTCTTCTGCTTCTTGTCGCCGCCAGTCCCTGGTTGCACTAACAACACCTGCTCCGACTATGCCCTCAACCCCTTCTCCGGCACCCAGGGCTATAGTGGCCTCGGCCAGGACGTGCTGCGCGTGTACTCCACGCGTGGCAATCAGTACAACGTATGTTTTTTTTAGTTATAACAAAAAAAAATTAGGTAACATTTATATATTAATTAAAAAAATGATTATATTTATAAATGAGTTTACAGTATTTACATAGAACTATAATCTTTTTGCTACCGAAATATATCTTCTTTCTGCACAAAATTAATTTTTAATTAGTATCAATTTTGTGAACAAATATAAATGAAATGTAATAAGTATATGAGACTTAGTGATAAATTTGATTTTTTTTTAATTATTACAGGTAAACAATTTTCCGTTCCAATATTCTGACCCAGTTCTACGGGAAGAACTAGCTAGGCCTGCCGCGGGGCTAATTGGCCTCGGCAGGACTAGGATCTCGCTGCCAGCGCAGCTGGCGTCCGCATTCAGGATTCCTCAAAAGTTTGCTATATGTATTCCGTCTTCTGGCAACGATGGCAATCTTATTATAGGCGAGGCAACCTACAAAAAACCATTTCAAAAAATCTCCAAATCACTTTTCACCACACCCCTAATCAGAAACCCTGTCAGCACTGACCAAAACGAGGTGATAGGCAATTTGACAGCTGAGTATTTCATCGGTGTCGAGTCAGTCAGAGTAGGAAACAGGGCTCTCACCTTCAACAAAACTCTGCTTTCGATCGACAGGAAGACGGGCGGCGGAGGGACGAGCATAAGGACCGTGAGGGGGTACACTAATCTCCACAGATCAATCTACACACCTCTGATCAATGAGTTTGTGAAGGCTGCTGCCTCAAAGAACATCACACGTGTGGCGTCCGTGGCTCCATTTGGCGCTTGCTTCGACTCCAAGACGATTGGCAGCTCGAAAACAGGGCTTGATGTACCCACCATTGATCTGGTTCTTCAGAGCAGCAGCGTTTACTGGAGATTTTATGGGTCGAATTCGATGGTTCGTCTTGGAAACGACATCGCTTGCCTTGCGTTTGTGGAGGGAGCTCCGAATTTGACGGGGCCAACAACTTCGATAGTTGTGGGAGGGTATCAGATGGAGAATCATTTGGTGGAGTTTGATGTGGATTCGTCGAGGCTCGGGTTTAGCTCTTCGTTGCTGCTGCATGATACGAGCTGCTCGCGGTTCGGAGGTGCTTAGGATATAAATGTAATGCATTCATCTCTGTTGTTATGATAAGAATGTGTGGGACTGTCGCCAAGAAATTAATAATGTGATCATCATTTGATTTGTGTAAAATAACTCACTTGGTTTGATCATTGGTTTTTGATTTAATAAAGTGTGGATTTAGTTTGTGCAATCTTTTCCTCCTTCACATCTGACCTATATTGTGAATGTAAAAGAGAGAGAGAGAGAGAGAGTTTAAAGCTGCTTTTGATATAGACCAACTCACATCTGACCTATATTGGGCCAGACTCAATATATAATGGATTTTGATATGTGCTAAATGTTGCATAGTCCAAAGATATAATGGATTTTGATATGGGCCAACTCACATCTTACCTATATTGGGCCAGACTCAATATATAATGGATTTTGATATGTGCTAAATGTTGCATAGTCCAAAGATATAATGGATTTTGATATGGGCCAACTCACATCTGACCTATATTGGGCCAGACTCAATATATAATGGATTTTGATATGTACTAAATGTTGCATAGTCCAAAGATATCGGTTAGTAATCAATCCAACTACAATCATTATATACCTCTATTAAGTAGACACGAATGTATAAAGATCACTTAACTTAATATCAATAAATCATAAGGGACGAAGACGTATGTGAAATATAGGAACATAGAACAAGAGTTTGTAGAAAGAGGAAATGCTAGCTAGGCTCTCAAGTCTCAACTGTGGAAGAGAGATTAGGAGTCATTTCTTGAGAGATATGGCAGATAACTTGGCTTCATTTTCTGCATCAATCTACTTGTTGAAAGTTGTGCTTGATTTTGCACATATTAATTCGCGTGTCTGTGGAAAAATGAGCTTTGAAGTGAGTTTGTTCTTGAGTTTTTCTTTGAAATAATTGTACTAGTTTGGCTGTGAAAATATGCATCGTCTCTTGTTCTCTCTCGAAAGGAGTATGGTAAAAGCATGCCTAGATCGAGAGGAATAAAAAGTTGTGTTATTTATCACTTATTTTTCGACGTCATTTTTTATCTTTAACTTATAAATGAATGATGGGGATTGTATTAAATACGCTCCAGAAATTTTATTTCGTGGACATGCTCTTTGTGTAATATTTTGCCAAGTAATTATGTGAACATACTTCTGAATTTATATAAAGCTGTTGTATTTGATGATTATTAGGGGGTTTGGTGCACAACTTTTGGAGGAAAATCCTAAATATACACCTACTTGAAAAGTTTGTTGTGAAAAGGTGAAATATGAATGTTCTATGAAGAAGGTATATCATGCGTGTTGTTTTGTTGGGTACGTGAAAAGGTACTGTTTGATCTAATTCGGAGAGAGAACCAGTTAAAAGCTGTTTTCTTTGCCCACATATGATATGACGCTTGAGCTTAGAAATGAAAATTTTTCATGGGGAAAAAAACTTATATGAAAGGTTTTACGGTGTGAAACATACCATATATAAAAATTCGACTTCACGGCCGGGTCGGATTGAATTTGGGTAATTTTCTTAAATTCTCGCGTAAGCATAATTTTTAGGTTTTTCGCTCCTAGGTATGTTACTTTTTAGGCAAATGCATATTACTTTAAGACAAAATATGTGTTATAATCAGATTAAATATTTTTTTACATATATATCACTTGTTTTTGTAGAAATAACAATTTTCATACAATGTAAAAGTAAAATGTGTGTTATTATAGGAAAAAAACATTAACTTTTCATTAGTATATATATTTATTTGAATATAAATAATTCTTTTATTTTATAATAACAAATATAAAATAGTAAAAAATGTTATTACATGAATCAATATATCTAGCTTTAAGGGATGATGAATAAATTATAAAAAACATTTTTGTTATTAAGAAAAATACATTTTATCCTACAGTAACACATGTTTGCTCATATAGTAATACAAACTGGGGAGCAAATATGTGTTACTATTAAAGCAAATATGTATTACTATTAGAGCAAATGTGTGTTACAATCTTATAAACTGTTGTTATTTAGCATATATTCATTTGTTTTTATAGAATAAATAGTTTTTAACATAGTATAAGAGAAAAATTATCTGTGTTAATATAAGAAAACATATTGGTTTTTCATAAATATTTATTTACTTGTATAGAAATAATTATTTTTTTAAACAATAACACATATTCCCTCCGTCCCAGAGGAACTTGCAAGTTTTTCCTTTTCGGGACGTCCCACAGGAATTTGCAAGGCCAGAAAAGGAAATATATTTCAACACTATTACCCTTACAATATACACTTATTTACACTCAGTGCCACTACCTTTTTATCTTAATTTTAACTAATTAATCTAAACATAAAATTAAACGGCCATTAACAACTAACCAAACCCACTTTACTAACCTAAAATATGTCTCATCTCACAATTATTCGTCTCTCTCATCTTACAATAACATTCCACGTCTCTCTCTCATCTCACAAACCCTAGTTTATCTCACGCCGCTCTCTCTTCTACATCTCCGATCGCGAGAGTAGATATGCTCTATTACTCCGATCGGCTCCGTCTTTTTCTATAACCTAACTTCCAATCATTGCTATGAATCCACTCAACTAGTTTTCTGGGTATGAGAGTATTGTCCCTGAAACTTACCAAGAATCTTAAGAAGATTCACCTATTTTTGACATAAATGATCTCATAGTTCCCAATTCTGAATATGAGGAATGGTACCCTGTACCAGAAACCCCTCTTTTACCTGAAATCCCTCATGTACTAGAAACCCCTCTTGTCGATTTGGAGGTGGATTCGAGTTTGGTGGTGGATTTGGAGGACAGGCGCAAGTCCTTGTTGAAATTTCTTGCGATATGGTGTCCTCTCATCAACATGTATTCTACATGACCCTGTAAGTTACTACGGGTTCCACGATCTATGGTTTCTATGGTTTACATGATTTGTTGTGTTGTACGGGTTACATGATTTGTGGTTTCACCCCCTATTCAGGAATTAATAAGGGTTCCACCACTGTGATGATAGATTTTGTTGGTCATGTGTTTCTGGGTATGAGGGTATGGTCCCTGAAACTTACCAAGAATCTCAAGAAGATTCATCTGTTTTTGAAATAAATGATCTCATAGTTCCCGATTCTGAAGATGAGGAATGGTACCCTATACCAGAAACCCCTCTTTTACCTGAAATCCCTTCTGTACTAGAAACCCCTCTTGTCGATTTTTAGGTAGATTTGAGTTTGGTGGTGGATTTGGAGGACAGACGCAAGTTCTTGATGAAATTTCTTGCGATATGGTGTCCTCTCATCAACAGGTATTCTACATGACCCTGTAAGTTACTACGGGTTCCACGATATATGGTTTCTATGGTTTACATGATCTGTTGTTTTGTACGGGTAACATGATTTGTGGTTTCAACCCCTTTTCAGGAATTAATAAGGGTTCCACCACTGTGATGATAGATTTTGTTGGTCATGTGTTTCATGCATCTCTTGCCACCATTAGGATTCAAAACCCTAGTTAGGAGGCTTACGGTAGTTCATGTTTGTCACCACTAGGATTCAAAACCTAGTCAGGAGGCTTGAACTCTGTGATGATAATTTTCTGAGGGTTTGATTAATTGTTTTCTTGTTATTCAGATACTAAACTTGATTGAACCTGTGGATTTATTTAGGTTCTCTGTTTCCAAACACTGCATCTCTTGCCACCACTAGGATTTGGTACCTAGTCATGAGGCTTACATTAGTTCATGTTTGCCACCACTAGGGCTCAAAACCTAGCCAGGAGGCTTGATCCCTATGATGATAATTTTATGAGGGATTGAGTATTTGATTGATTTTCAGGTGCTATACTTGATTGATTTCTTGTTTCTTTGAAAATCCAGATGCTATACTTGATTAGTACCTTGTTTCTTTGAAATTCAGATGCTATACTTGATTGATTTTATTTATTTTTAATCCGTATGCTATACTTGATTGGTACCTTGTTTCTTTGAAAATTTAGATGATATACTTGATTGATTTCTTATATTTTTTATTTGAAAATGCAGATGCTATACTTGATTGGTACCTTGTTTATTTGAAAATTCAGATGCTATACTTGATTGATTTCTTTTTAATTTTAAATCCAGATGCTATACTTGATTGGTACCTTGTTTCTTTGAAACTTCAGATGCTATACGTGATTGATTTCTTGTTTTTTATTTTGAGAATCCAGATTTGGTACCTAGTCAAGTGGCTTACATTATTTCATGTCTACCACCACTAGGGCTCAAAACATAGTCAGGATGCTTGATCCCTATGATGATAATTTTCTGAGGAATTGAAAAAATTCTTGTTTCTTTGAAAATTCAAATGATATACTTGATTGAATTCTTGTTTCTTTGAAAATTCAGATGACATACTTGATTGAATTCTTATTTCTTTGAAAATCCAGATGCTTTACTTGATTGATTTCTTATTTCTTTGAAAATTCAGATGCTATACTTGATTGATTTTTTGTTTCTTTGAAATTTAGATGCTATACTTGCAAAAAGTCCACATATACTAGGTTAATATATGCCAAAAGTACACACATATGAATGTTTACAACTTAAGTACTAGTCCCACATGACTTCTTAGTCTATGTTTAGGTTGTAAACACATAAGGAGTGATTCACTAGCACTAATAATATCCTAGACAACTATTAGGATTCCCAAATCATCTGATGATCCTTCAATTTGTTCTTCTTGCACCAAATAGTCAATGCATTCTCTTACCAATAGCTCATTAACTTTAACTGTTAATGGCAATCTTCTTTGTCAAATGAGTACTCCTTTCTTCATGTTAGACTGTTTGTAGTTGTTGCCTCCCTTAACCTTCATAGTTTCAATTAGATGATTCTGGAGGCTTAAGAAAATATTGTTAAGATCAGTGTATGTTAGTTCATTAAAGGATAGTAACACATTTGCCACCAATTCATTAACAATGTAGGAGGATGTATCCAATTTTAGTGATTGTATGACCTGAACCACCCAAGATCATTCACATTAGTATCTGGAGAGTTTGGTGGTTGATTCACTAGTTGAATATTGAAGTTGTCTGAAGTTGCAGCAGCTCTAAAATTAGGGTCATTATTGGCAATGTGTGGTCTTGCATTATCCTGTTGAATGATGATATTTTTGCTGAGAAATTCTGGCCATTTTACTTTAATGGCTGGTATAATCTGGAAGTAAAATAATTGAATCAGTCACTGGTATACATAAAATATTTATAGTAATGTCATCCTTGATGACTTACTATAAATGTAGGCTAAATGATGATATTATTCTAATAGTTTTAGAATTACTTGATTCACAATACAATCATTGATGACTTGTTTATTGATTGTATGAATAGGTTTTTTGACTAGTGTGCCCCTAACTCTGTTCCTACTGTTTCTTTGAGTTGGTTCCACTTTTATGAATGGAAAAATACCAATTTTCCATCAAATATAAGTGCACCATTACTTTCATACACAGGCCTTGCCACAGCACATATAAACATGACTTTTGGGAATGAACCTTTTTCTTATACATATTTTGTGTGGCTCTATTTCTCCTCTGCTAGATATCCCCTCTCAGTTGTTTTAGTCATATATAACCACTTTTTATCAATGTGAATGATGTTGTGCATAGTTGCAAACTTTATATTGTTGTTTTCTCTATCAACATGCAATGATTTCAGGTTGTATTTAAGCCTTACCAGTTTGTTTCTTGATGTAACATCAGGTTTAATGGCATTTGTGTGTGCTTTGATTACTCCTTTTTTCTCCCATCTACCAACTGTGGATTTGCATAAGTTGAGCTCCTTTGCTAATCTCCTGATTGTTGTAATTTTCCTAAATGGTTTGGCCAACATCTGCTCAGCATCATATGGTATTTGTCGTAGTGTATTTGGAACTCCTGATTTTTTTTATTTAAACAACACTGGATTACCTTTAGCTATTTTTTGTTTTGTAGCACTCCAAATATTGTTGATGGTCCTCTTGCACACCCCAAATGAAGCAGCTACTTCACTCATCTTTTCAGGAATAATAACACCATTGATGATGTGGCCAAGTAGGAACTGGGCAATGAAGACCTTTTGTTCTTGAGTTAGACCAGGTTTTCTTTTTGTGTTGGCCATTGAATGTTTATTGAATGTGGTAGATTTGTAACATTGAATGTGAATTCACTGCTGTATTTATGTTTAAATTGGGAGGAAATTACTAAGTTTGTAAATTTGGGTCATTCAGCCATTAAGACTGATAAGACAGCTTGCTGAATTTAGATTGAAAATTTTAGATTTTGCCTTAAATTCTAACCGGTTGTAAAATTTGGAGATAGTGAGTACTTTTCACTTCCCCTAATCAAATATTCCTAATTCATTGTTTTTGAATTTTTATTTCTTGTTTATGATGAGTGGAAAGCAAAAGATGTCTTTTTCTTAATTTGTGAGCCCTCCCTCCCTTGCAACTTCCTCTGGGACGGGGGGAGTATAAAATAGTAAAAAATGAGTTAATATATGAATCAATATACCTAGATTTAAAGGAATGATGATTAAATTAAAAAACACATATTTATTCTTATAAAAGTATATATTCTCTTACATTAACACGTATTTGCCTATATTGTAACACACATTTGTCCATATTGTAACACAAACTGTGGAGCAAATGTGTGTTACTATTAGAGAAAATGTGTCTTACAATCTTATGTAATGTGTCTTAAGAAGCATTTTGCGTGTGGTTGTTGGGAAATGCCTTATGTTATGATGACATTAAAACCAGCTGGCCTTAGGAAGTCAGCTGGTGTCAGATCAGATCAACTAAGGATGGTCAGCTAAGGATGGTCAGCTGAGGTGCAAGACATCAGTTGAGGACAGGCCAGCTGATGTCAGGTCAGCTGATGTCAGATCAGCTGAGGTTAGATCAGCTGAGGTCCAGGTCAGCTGATGTCAGACCAGCTGAGGTGCCGAAATCAGACGAGGACAAAATCAGCATAGGAACACCAGCAGCACCTGAGGTCGTCTGAAGTTGTTGTATAGAAGTTCTATTTTACAGAAAGTCAATCATGTCAAGAGGACAAGATCACAACAACGGCTAGAAGATTTCCAGAATCAACGACAATCAATCAAGTCAATTAGATTGAAGATCAAGCCAAAGATGGAAAGATATCAACCTGGAAATCAAGAATCAATCAATCATTCTGATTGATTGCTTACATATTTATAGGGATTTCAAATCCTAGTCAACTCTAACGTCTAGTTTTTGTTACCTATAAATATGAGTACAAGAGAGAAAAATCACGCGTTTAATGAAGGGCATTTTGGACCAAGTATTGTGGACACTATAAATACACCAAGGATCAGATTCTCAAGGGGGGGAAGTCACATTAGTTCATAATCATAGTTAGATTCTTAGATTAGAGAGAGAGAGGTAGTTACTTGTGGGTTTCTTAAGATTTCTTCTCACAAATTCTTAGATAACTTTTGATCTACCGCTTTGATCGTTGATCCATTAATTCCTGCATTCTTGTCTGGTCTAAGGCTACATTCTCACCGATTGAATTTCAGTTTCCATTATCGGATTGCTAGTTAGCATTTTAGAGGTAAATTGTATCTTTCCAATTTTCATTCTAATAGGTAAATCTCTTTACATTTCTTGCTTAATGATGATTGTTCCTAGCTTAATTGGTCTCATGTTTACTCAATTAGCCATGAGCTAATTCCTTTATGTGTTAATGTATGATTCCTATGGAGTAGTGTAGTGATATGTTGATCTTTTGAAT
>JAPKLY010000503.1:291236-315039 GCA_026898435.1 Prunella vulgaris | reverse complement strand
TACACACATATCCTATTTTCGTGTGTATTACACACATAATACCCACTGTTATAATAATAAAGAATGATTATTTTTCAAAAATTATTTCCCGATCAAACCATCTTTTATTATTATCATGAGTGACTAAATCTTATATAATTTTTTTACTAAAAATAAAATAAATCTTATGAAATATTATCTATTGATTTTATTTATCTAGTCCTCTTTTCATATCATTTAAAGAATGACTAAATTTTATGATATTATTTTTTTAATCATAACAAAATAAATCTTATAAAATCATAATAAAATGATCTAATGAAATATTATATTCTTAATGTTGGGATATTATCTGAGTTCTGATTCAGATCCCAAAATCCCTTATGTTCTCGGAGTAATTAATGTACTATGAACAATAAAATCATGTCAACAACTAGTCGTTTGAAAAGCAACTAGTGAGATAATGACACGTGTGTACGGAGCTGACTTCAACATTAAATATGCCAAAGTCCGCAGGTGGAGCCAAAAGACTTTCACCTAAACAAGCATGGAGAAAAGTAAACGTACAACTCTAGGCTGCCACCTACCTAATATAGGAAGATTTGTTTTGATATCCTCTATTACAAATCTCCATATAAATACAGAAGGTCTTGCACCCAAACAAGATTATGGGAAATTTCAAAATCGAGATTAACCAAGATTCAAATGCTCAAAGCATTCAAGCATTCAATACTCTACAATACAAATTTCCCTAGTGTTGATATAAATCTTTTTTGTATTTAGCTTAGACTGATAACCCATCTTTAGCATAGATTTGTTTGTAAGGATTATCACAATTAGTTGGAAAAATGAAAGCTAAACCACTCAAGTTTGTGAGTTGGTGAAGTGAGAAGGACTGACACTTGTAAAACCACCCAGGGTTGAATTCCTTAAAGAGGAAGGAGACTGCTCGTGCACCTTGGCACGTATAAAAAACAAGAACCGATCCTAAGAGTGGATTGCTCCTGTTAAATCAAGACGTGGACGTAGGAGCTTGAGTCTCTAAACCACGTAAAAATTACAGTGTGCTGATTTACTTGGTCTGTATTTTATTAACTATCATATACGTTAGTTCAGGAACTCATTCAACATTGTTTTGAATTTAGGAAGAATCAATCTTCCTGATCCTAAAAACTAAGCACAGTCCCTTAACCACTCTTTTAATAACTAAGCTAAAAACACTTTCAGAAAAACACTTAAAACGAGTATAATCTAGGGTTCACACTTACACACTGAAAAGCTTGATTAGATAGCTATCCAACATACCAGCTTCTCAGCAGTCAGTAGGTGTGTTATCTTTTCTGTTGGGACAATCTTAGTGTTTTGATTAAATCCCAAAACCCCTTGATGAATTTGCGTAAGTATAATTCATCATGATGATAGTTTCAGGATAGTTAGGTTAGAATAGATTTCTCTATTTACAGGTATTCAGTTCAGGGGGAACGTGCTGAAGATTGAAGACTGATGGTGATGTCTCAAAAGTCTGAAGTCAGAAGTATCTCCAACCCTGAAGGTCTTGATCGTCCTGAAGATGATCAACCTTAATATGAATCTGAGGAACCTGGAAAGAATCCTGAAGCTGCGAGGAAGCCATCCTGAAGACAACCATTGATGAGGTCCATACTGAGTACACTAAGCATGCTCAGGGTACGACTCCACCAGTGAAGGGCAAGTGTAACTTGATCAAGTTGAACGTCTTACTGATGTTCATAAGTCCTGACTTGAGCTTAGTACCAGTTTATCTGATACTTGTAAGTCTTGACAAGGAAAGGTTACACGTGAAATGGAGTCTGAGAGACAAAGAGAATGTCAGCATCTCCTTAGTAAAGACAAACATTTATTCTGAGTAAAGAACGAGGAACTCAGAGTTATAAATGTACGAGGTTATCAAAGTCAAAGTTGACAAACTAGTCATTGGGAAAACGACCAGTGAGGAGGCTGTTGAGTAATTTCCCTAAGTAAATGATTAAGTGGCTGCCTATATAATCAAATTAGCCAAACAACAATTATCCAAGATAATATATAGTGATTATATGAAATTTAAAGAGAAAATGAAGAGAGAAAATTTTAGTAGGATAGTTTGTATTAAGAAAATTAAGATCCTTTACAAAATGAGATATTACACTTATTTATACTCTTGTATGGGTGAGGTAGCAAGTTTTTGGGCCACTTGGCCTCTGATAGTGACAAGTGTCTTCCACTTGTCACTATCTAAGTACCTTACCCCACTAACTTCTAGCCTAAATGACTAACGTACCCCTATTGGGTCATTCATCACCTCTAGGTCCACTCTTCAGGAAGTATCATAACGAGCTAATGGGCGAGCAACATGGCGAGCAATACTTGCTTGAGATTTTTCCAAACACTTCTTGAGATTTAACATAGCGGGCAAACAAGGTGGCGAGCAACTTGGCTTGGCCACGTGGGCTTGCTGCCTCAACCTCTCATGTTGGACGAGCACGGTGGCGAGCAACTTAGCTTGGCCACGTGGGCTTGTTGTCTCGTTCTCTCTTGTTGGACAAGCAAGGAGGCTAGCAACTTAGCTTGGCCACGTGGGCTTTTTGTCTCGTCCTCTCTTGTTGGACGAGCAAGGTGGCGAGCAACTTAGCTTGGCCACGTGGGCTTATTGTCTCGTCCTCTCTTGTTGGACGAGCAAGGTGGTGAGCAGCTTGGCTTGGCATCCTCCCAGTTGCTTACACTTTAATATGCTTTAATCATTGACTTAATTCCTTTTATCAACATTTGCCCCTCAGCTTATGCTTTAATTTGATTCTCTATATTGAAGGATATGCTAGAACTATAGTCAAGGTTGTTAGTCAGATGTGTGAGTAAGTAGGCGAGCATTATGGCGAGCAACCTTATGCTCGAGCCTTTGCTAGGCTCCTAGTGTTGATTTTTCAGTGTGGTTCCGGAAAATGAGGTGTCTTCTCATTTGGCATGCCAATCAGTCGCACCAAAAGACTCACTCATTAAAACTTTTCAAAAAGTTTGCAATTGAGCCCCTGGACTTTTTCTTTTTCCTTCTCCTTATCCCTAATGTATAAATAACATTTTTCCTTATTTTTTGTCTTCTTCTTCACTATTCATCTTTTGCAATTTCTAGCGGCCAACTCTTCTTCAAGTTTTCTGGCGACCTTCCTATTTTCTTCTTATTTCAAGTGACGATTTGGAGATTTAATTAAAGGTAGTTCCTCTTTCTTTTGCTTGGCTTTTCATTTTCCTTGGTATTATACTCCTTCTCCCTTATTCTTTTTATTTCTATATTGTTCACTGGATTTTTTTCGGACATACTCGATCGGAATCTAGGCGGCGAAGTTGCCAATTGATAGTTAGCACATTCCTAGGGCAAATCTTTCTCTTCTTCCTACTTTTTCAAATGTCTTCATCGTCAAGTCGTACCATTTCCAACCGGAATCTGGGCAAACAACCAACGGAGGAAGGTGGTCCGATTGCCGGCCTTCCATCGGTACATTTGGTGGGTCCCGATCCTGAAGCAACTGGTATTGTTCGCTCGCAAAATGAGGGAGCCGAGCAGTTGGGCGAGTAAGCAGTCGAGCAACCCACTGCTCGCGCAGAAGATGTCGACCAAGACCCTATCGAGGTGTCTTCCAGCAGCGAGGAGATAGGGTCGATCCTCGAATGGTTTGACTCGGTGGACTTTCCATGGCCCAACATGGTCGAGTTTGATTGGTGCGCCTACTACGAGCGTTATACCGGTGATTTCCCCATTCCTCCTCGGTAGTATCGAGACTGTCACGGATCGACTGATATCAAGGCAAGCACTGTCGAGAGCGTGATTGACGAGAGCGACCTTGATGATATCAAGAGAGAGTTCCACATCCCTTGTGATGTAACGATGTATGCTCCCCAACCGAATGAAAGAGCTGATTGTCCCCCGAGGGTCTGACAGCGATCAACATGCACACTCTAGCAGCAGGTGCTACGTTGCCTCTACATCCTCTCATTAGACGTTTTCTGGAGACCACTGGTTTGACGATCACACTACTTACACCTAGAGATGTTAAACGGGCCGCGGGCTGGTGGGCTGGCCAGTTTAACCCTATTTTTTACAGGGTTAGGTCCGAGCATATGGCGGCCCGTATAAAACCAGGCCTTTTTGGCCCGGACCGGTTAGCCCGCGGGCTAAACGGGCTAGCCCGCCGGTTAACCGGGCTGGCCCGGTAGCCCAGTTTTTTTTAATTAAATTAAATAATTAATATATAATATAAGTTAATTAAATTGGAAAGTGATTGTGGGCTGTGGAGTTGTGGGCTATTGGTCTGTGTACTGTGGCTGTGGGCTGACCTGATTTCTCCTCACTTGTGTTACGTAATTGTAAAATTTATTAATTAAATTTTTATTAATTATTAATTACTAATTTATTATTAACTAATAACTTAACTACAGATTAAAATAGAAAATAAGTAAATAAGTTAGATCTCAATTAATTCAAAACTTCTGTTAGGGATGTGTGAACTTTAGTTATTAAATCATTAGTTCTATTTTATACTCCCTCCGTCCCGTAGGAATTTGCACCCTACGGGATGGCACATTTTTTAAGAAAAATAGTTTTATATATAAAGTAGTGGTATATGGGTAAATATGGGTTAAGGTTTATGAGTGTGCATGTAAATCAATGCTTCCTTTTTAGTAGTGTGCAAATTTGTGTGGGATGTCCAAATAAAGAAAGTGTGCAAATTCCTGTGGACAGAGGGAGTATTAAATTTTAAATTTGTAAAAAAAATTTACCCTGAGCCCGTTAGTGGCCCATTTAGCCCGCGAACCGCTAGGGTTAGGGTTAGGTCCGGGCATATAGCGGCCCGTTAAGGATGAATCGCTAAGGCCCGGGACCGTTTAGGCCCGGAGCCCTGTAGGGCTGGCCCTGTAGGGTTAGGGCCAGCCCGTTTAACATCTCTACTTACACCTAACGCTTGGACATACTTGTTGTCCCTCTTCACTGTGTTTGCGCTGAAGAAGTATAAGGATCGTCTGACTCCCAACGAAGTGAACTTCGCACTCTGTCTTAGCAAGTGTTCCGAGGAAGGTCATGGTTATTACTACCTCAAGGCGCGAAGTGATATGAGGATCCTTGAAGGTCTGCCTAACAAAGTGAAAAACTAGAAGGAGCATTTATTTTTCATATATGGGGATTGGCGAGCACATGACAATAACGAAGGGCTCGGTAGACGTATTATGTCTCCCGCAGAGTTTGGCGAGTTGCAGCGTAGGATTTGTTTGTATATTGATGAAGTATTTGTATCATGACTGATATCATTGCTCTTTGTTGCAGGTCTATCTCCTCAATGTTGGAAGAAGACGAGCATATCCGAGGAGTTCAAGTTTACTTGCATCCTCGTCTGTCGTCAGAACAAGAGGGATAAAACATTTGAGTACCTGAATAAGCCCATTTGCCGCATTGCCTCGGGGTTGATCACAACTCCCCACCATCTAGGAGCTCAAGTTGCTCGCGCTATAGGTTAGACCATCATACACTAAGATTTTTATTTCTTTGTGAGAAATTTTCTAACTCTTTTTGTGTTTTACTTTGTGCTTGTAGTTCTGGAAGTTACAATCGCTATCCCGTCTTCTTTTCAAGCTTTGAACCAGAGGATCTGGATGGCGCGTACAAAGAGAGATCCCCCGTCTGTAGTGTTGGCCGCCCAGAAGGCCTCCTAGGTTAGGAAGGGGGCGAGCACTGGGGCGAGGACCCGGACTGCCCCTCCTCCGCGAGTTCCTCGCCAGGAGCGGGTTGATGATCGGCAAGCTCCCAGCGCTTCGCCTAGTGGGAGTCATCGTTTACAGCGTGGTGATGTTTCCCATCCCGATCGCGAGGCGGAGACATTGAAGAGGGCAAGGACCACAAGGACCTCCGGATCGGGAGGCTCAGGTCGTGGTGAAGGCTCAGATCCTGTTGTTGTTTGTTAGGATATTCTTGTTAGAAGTTTTGATGATATAATAAACCATCCAGCTTGTAATAGGACCAGCTGAACCTGTTAGTCAGCTGATGAATAGTTAGGATTAGGTAGGTTTTAGTAAGGGGGAACCAACCTTGCTACCTAGAAGATCCGAAGCATTCATAGAGAAAAAGACCAGCTAAGGCTTTGAAGACTTAGCAGACAAGACGAGGATCAGATAAGCTAAGGACCAAAGCAGCAGACTAGGCCCAAAGATATCAGCTAAGGTGCAGACCAGCAGACTAGCACATCAGCTGAGGTCTGAATACCAACAGACCAGTACACCAGCTGAGAAGACAGATCAGCTGAGGTCTTGTGCTCAACCCAGATTCTACGGAATCACGCAAGGGTTGACTAGCTACAAATGAGAGATTCCCAGAATAAAAGATCAATCAATCAAGGGGACAAACTTGATTGATTGGAGGTTCACGAAGATTTTTGGGAATAAAAAAGGAGATTCAATCAATCTCAATGATTGATTGATTCCTAAATTATGGGATTTCAGATCTCTAGTCCTTCCAACGGCTAGTTGATTTGAACCTATAAATAAAAGTTCAAGTGAAGATTTCAGGTATCGTTCTACACGCGTTTAAACTTACCAAAACTCTATCAAAATCTTCACTCGTGTTAAAAAACCTTTACTCAATATTAATCCATTGTAAGCTTTATAGAAGCTATTAGACGTCAATTGCTTTTAGCATAAGACTATTGTAAGAGAGTAGTACTCTCGAAGTGAGTAAGTGAGTGAGTGAGAAAGATAGTGGAGAGACCCACAAGTCCAGTTGGATTGTGGAGAGTGGAGTAGGACCTTATGTCTGAACCACTATAAATTAGTGTGTCTCGTGCTCTATCTATTCTGTTCTTTATATGTGCACAAATCACTAAGAACGGTTTTTCACAAAAATGTTTCCGCACTAAAAAATACACAGCGCACAATTTTCAAAACCAGACTATCTCAAGTAGTCTGTTGTTTTTAAAATTAAGCCAATTCGAAAAAGATTAAGAAACCTATCAAGTCTATTCAATCCCCCCTTCTAGACTTGACTTAGTGTTTCTTTCCTCAAAACCTGTCTTTGGGACCAACAAGTTGTATCAAATCTGTGTGTCCAAAAGACCACAGCCTGAGAAAGCTTTTGGTGGTCACCTGGACAGATCCCTGAAAACCATTTTTAAAAAAAAAAAAACTTGTGTGCATTTTATCTAACCACTTGCAGATATGGCCTCCTACAAGAAGAGTGGATCCAAGACGATGAAGCTACCTGAATTTTCCATTGAAGACTATGACTACTGGAAGTTTAGAATGGAGAATCTTCTTGGAGCCATTAATGATAGGATGCTGGATGTTCTAGAGGAAGGGCTAATAAAATTCCACTGGGAAGCAGTGAGTGATGGCAAGACTCCAGAAGTTGAGATCAGCGAGAGAAGGAAGACAGAGAAGAAGAAGAGTGAACTGAATGATGCTGAGAGAAAACTCTTCATCTTAGATCAAGTGGCAAGAACTGAAATTATTGAGACACTGTCAAAAGAGTACATCGAGAAGATCAAGACTTGCAAGACAGCTAAAGAGATGTGGGAAAAACTCTCTTTAATGTGTGAAGGGACTGATCAGATAAAGGAGAACAAGCTCCAAGCCATTCTTCACACCTTTGACACATTCAAGATGAAAGCTGATGACTCAATTGATCAGCTTGACATGAGATTGACAAACATCTTGAATAAGGCGAGCTCCTTAGGGAAGGAATACTCGGAGAAGGAGATCAACAATAAAATACTGAGATCTCTCACTCCCAGATGGAGAGTGAAGGTGACTGTGATCAAGGAGACAAAGAATTTATCTGAAATGAGTCATGGTCCTAAGGTTGTTTTTGGTGATAATGCTAGTGGAACAGCTAAAGGATCAGGAAGTCTGCTCAAAGGAAATGTTCTGATCAATGATGTTTACTTGGTAGATGGTTTAAAGCATAACTTGCTTAGTGTAAGTCAATTTTGTGACAAAGGCTACACTATAGACTTTATACATGACACTTGCATAGTCAAAGATGTTTTATCCCAAACCACAAAACTGATAGGAACTAGAAAAGGGAATGTTTACATTGTAGAGTGGAACTCTACAACTGAAACTATCTGTTTTCTAGCTAATAGTTCCAATGAAGTTAGTTGGCTATGGCACAAAAGGATGAATCACATAAACTTCAAAACCATGAATAAACTTGTGAACAACAGACTTGAAAGAGGTCTGCCAAACACTAAGTTCAGGAAGGAACACCTATGTGATGCCTGTGTTAAAAGGAAACAAATCAAGAAGACTTTCAAGAGCAAAACACATTCAAGCACTTCAAGGACACTTAAATTACTCCATATGGATCTTTTTGGACCCATAGAACCTGTAAGCATAAGTGGAAATAAGTACACTTTTGTTGTAGTAGATGATTACTCAAGATTTTCTTGTACTGTGTTTCTAAGTCTTTTGATTCATCCTGAATAATGGGAAAGAACACCTCAAGACTTTTGATTCAAAGTCAGATGAAGGTATCTTTTTGGGTTATTCTAATGTTAGCAAAGCATTCAGAGTGTATAACAATAGAATCAATGATTTTGGAAGAGTCACATAATGTTATTTTTTATGAACAACATAGCTCCCCTAAAGAAATTATTGAAGGCTCTAAAGAGGACAACTCTACAATCACATGTCAACAGCAGTATGTTGAAAGCAAAACTCCTGTAGAATTGATCAACAAAGGCTTTGCCTCCATTAGAGAATGTTGAAGATCTAGTTTATGAGAATGTTCAAACAGAAGTAGAGACACCAAGAAAATGATCTGATGAGTCTGCAGTAGGTGAATCTACAACTGTAGAGAACAATGATTAAAGACTAGAACCTGAATCAGATTTGATTTGGTTAAAAGATCACCTCGCTGAGCATGTAATTGGAAACCTATCAGATGCTGTAAAGACCAGAAAACAGATTCATGAGACAATGTTTGCTACATTTCTTTCATCTTCAGAACCTACTAATATTCATGGAGCACTGAGAGATATCAATTCGATTATTGCAATGCAAGAAGAATTGAATGGTTTTGAGAGAAATCAAGTATGGGAACTTGTTCCATGACCTAGGAATCACAAAGTTATTGGAACTAGGTGGGTGTTCAAGAATAAACTTGATGAAGATGGCATTGTGACTAGAAATAAAGCAAGGCTAGTTGCTCAAGGCTATTGTCAATATGAAGGCATAGATTTTGATGAATCCTTTACCCCAGTTGCAAGATTAGAAGATATAAGAATATTTCTAGCTTATGCTGCACATATGAACGTTACAGTCTATCAAATGGATGTAAAGAGTGCATTTCTCAATGAGTTACTATCAGAAGAAGTGTATGTTGAACAACCACCAGGATTTGAGGAATCTACAGCTGAAGACATGGTTTATAAGCTTAGAAAGGCCCTTTATGGACTTAAGCAAGCACCAAGAGCATGGTATGATACCCTATGTGATCATCTGATCAAAAATGGATTCAAAAAGGGTATGGTTGACAAGACCTTATTCAGATTACAACATGGAAATGACACATTGCTTGTTCAGATCTATGTTGGTGATATAATCTTTGGCTCAACCAATGAAGATTTATGCAGAAAGTTCTCTAAGCTCATGACTGAGAAATTTGAAATGAGCATTATGGGAAATCTGAATTTCTTTTTGGGATTACAAGTTAAGCAAATGAGAGATGGAATTTTCATCAATCAAGCTAAATAACCTCAAGAGCTCATCAAAAGATTTGGAACGGACAGATCTAGGCCTACCAATATACCTATGACACCTTCTGTGAGTCTTGACAAAGATGAGAATGACAAAATTATTGATGTAATTACCAAATATAAGAGGTTAATTGGATCACTGCTATACCTTACTGCTAGCAAACCTGATATCATGTTTGCAGTAGGTGTATGTGCTAGATTCCAAGTTAATCCTAAGGAATCACACTTGAATGATATAAAGAAGATCATCAAATATGTCAAATCCACACAAAATCTAGGATTATGGTATCCTAAAGAAGGAAGAATTGGACTCCGATTTTGCAGGCTGCAAGATTAATAGAAAAAGTACTAGTGGGATTTGTCAATTCCTAGGTGAAAGATTGGTGGCATGGCATAATAAGAAGCAAAATTCTATTGCTCGCTCTATAGCTGAGGCAGAGTACATTGCTGCTGGAAGCTGTTGTGCACAGATCTTATGGATGCAATATCAATTACAAGATTATGGGATTGATGCAAGAGAAATAACTATATTCTGTTACAATAAAAGTTCTATTGCTATTACACATAATCCAGTTTTACACTCTAGATCAAAACACATAGATGTAAGACATCATTTCATAAGTGATCATGTTGAAAGGAAGGATGTGAAATTGACAAAGATTCATACTGATTTGAATCTTGCTGACATTTTCACTAAACCTTTATGTGAATCAAGATTTTCAATCTTGAGAGGTAATTTGGGAATGTTAGAATTGTGAAAAGACTCAGCGAAAATCACTAAATTGCAAAGATAGACCTAGAAAATTGGAAACTCATTAAAAAGGGAAATTTGCAGCTGCAAAGTCACTCAACTACAAAGTTGCTAACTCTACAGCTGTAGACTTAGCTCCGGACTGCAATTCCTTATAACTGCAGATTTCCATATTCTAAAGTTGTCAACTGCAAACTTAGGGAATTTATAGTACTTAGTACAATTCTGAAAATTAAATGGAGCACTACAAATTCAGAAACGTCAGTACAAAGTGACAGACATTTTGGATTTATTTATCATTTTAATTAATAAAATGTTTAAATTTGTGTAACATTTTAAATAGAATTAAATTCCATGTGAGTTATATTTTGGACAAACTTAATTATAAGTTTTGGTTCAGAATTCAAAAACTCATAACTTTTAGGTCAAAGACCATTATACCCCTGTTCTGTCTTAAATGTTTGTTTAAGGAAAGGTATTTAAAGGACTCTTCATCCTTTTATATCTCACTTTTACATTCGGACCCCCTGAAACTTTATACACTACCTTTCCCTCACTCTCTAAAATCAATCGACATGGCAATGAAAGTTATTTTCGGAGCTTTGTTTGATTTTGACGAAATCCAGAGGAAGCATCCCACTGATGCTATGGAAAGTGTTATAAGACACATTGTGAATCAAGGTATTCATTACTGTCTCACTTACAATCCAGGAGCTTATAATGACAAGATCGTACATGAGTTCTATAGAAATGTTGATGCTAATGTTGAGAGGAAGACACTTTCTGTGAAGCTACCAGGAAGAAATGTCAACATTAAAACTGGAGATATATGCAGAGCTTTACACTTGAGGATTGGAGGTGATTCTCATGAAAATTTAAACTTTGCTGATGAGGACAAGAGATATTGGAAGAAGTTCACTGCAAAGAAGCCGTTTCCTAAAAACTGGAAGAGGACATTCAAGAAGAACGACCTTGCAGTTGAGTATGTATATCTCTATGAAGCTATTGATAAATGTCTATTATGTAGAACATGAGCTCATGATACTGGTACTATTCTTATGTGGGACTGGATGATTGCTTTTGATAAAGAAGTAAAAGTTGATATAGGGAGAACTTTTACTTAGAAATATTGGTAATGATGTTGTGAAAGTTGGAAAGAACAAATGATTCAGATTGTTTTTGAATTATATTCTGAAAGAGGTAGGATTTTCTCTATTCAATGGCCATGAAGGATAGCCCATTCTGATTCATAGAGTCATTGGGAAAGCAGACTTTAAGAGAGGAGTTGTGGATGCTCCTATGGCTCCTAAATCCAAGAAGAGGAAGAAGAACAAGTCAGAAGCAAAGAAACTTACAGTTGCTAGTCCTCTGAAACACTTATGAGAGGAAGAAAAATAGTGTGAAGAGAAAGCTTTTATTGGTGGATGAACCAATTGATTCTGAAGATGAGGTTGACAGAGAAAGAAGACAGAAGAAATATCATTCTAAGAAAGCTACAGATGAGGATATTGACAAGTTTACAGTTGTAGACTTGGCAATTGTACAGCCTGAAGAAGAGATTGTTGAAGAACAAGTTATTGAAACACCCGAACCTCAAAATGAATAACTCCCTGTTGTTCTAGATGGAAGGGTAGAAAGTTTTGAGGAAGAGAGGCAGATATTTGATGATTGGAAGATTGTAAGAGAAGAGTTGGATAAAGTTACAGTTGAAGAAAGGAATTTGTTCCAGTGGGTTGTTGACTGGACAAATTGTAGTGATGTGAATGAGCTTATGAGGTCAAACTTCCTGGATGAATTTCATGCTGAGAAATTGAGGAAGAACAAAGGAAAGGGAAAACAAGTTGTGGTTGAAGTGTCTGCAAAACAGAAAATCACTAAGTCAGCAGCTGCAGCTTTAAGAGTTGAAATGGGATCTGAGAGACCCAGAAGCTGAGTTTCCTGAAGCTGAATTTGAAGTCACAAGTTTAGAAAGTGAAGAAGAGTTGCCACAGAGAATTGGTGAAGGTAGTCACCACGTAGTTGAAGCTGAGGGCCTAACTACTTTGGCTGAAGAAGCAATTCTGATGGAGTCTGCAGGAGCTAGTGCTGCTGATCCAGTGAACATTGAAGAAACTACTCTAGAACAGTCTGAATAAGAAAAAGAGAAAGATGCAGAGAAGGCTGATTCACCCTGCAAAGAACCTAAAGATAAGCCTGATGATGATGAAGGCAATGATGACGATGCACCAATGGGTGGTGCTCAAGCTCAAGCTAAAACTCAAACTCAACTTGTGCAAATTGAAGCTCAACCTACTGAAGAAGTTCAAGCTGATGAGCAAATCATTGATGATACTCTAGGGAAATTGATGAAAGTGCTAAGGACCTGTCAAACCCTATCACAAGTATTTTCAATCAACCCCCTCCTGCCATGTTCACACTTGAAGAAATATATAGGCAAGACACCCCTCCTCTACAGAGTTATTCAGCATTGGAGAGAGAGAACATAGATAATTATATGGCTGATTTCTCTACAGAGAAGACAGAGCTTGTTTTGACTCCTAGCAAGAGGAAGGCTACCACTGAAGACTCTACAGCTGTAGAGTTGGTACCTTCTAAAGCTCAAAAGGTTACCAAAGGAAAGGAGTTGGTGATTAGAGAAGGAGATTCTGAAGAAGAAGACAGTGATTCAATTCTAAAGGGAATTGAAGCAGAAATCATCCAGCAAGTGAAAAGGGTTTCTAATGCAATTATATCTCAAAATGTAAGGAAAGGAATGGAAGATTTGGTGAAGAAGTTTGAAGAAAGAAGTCTAGAAGAAAAGAAAGTACTTGAAAAGAATTTTAAAGCTGTTGGGGATAGCTTATTAAATCAGAATGAATTGGTTAGACAAGACATTATCCAGAAGACAAGATAAATTACATCTCTACAGTCAGATATAAACTTGATGAAAGATGATTCTTTCAAGTTGAAGCTTGAGGTTCAAAGCATGAAGAATGAGATGACAAGGATGATCTCTGGTAATGAAGATATGAAGACTGAGCTGATAAGCAAACTTTCTACCATTTTGTCACGCATTGATGTTGGCAAAAAGGGGGAAAGTAAGATGGAGAAAGAGATTAAGGAAGGTGATAAGGTCACTGAAGACATTTTGGAGAATGTGAAAGGCATTGGAAAATCTTTAGCTAAGGAGTTTGAAGCTGCTAAATCAAAAGATTTGTCCATGAGACTGGGAGAACAGTTAGATGAAAGAACTCAATCAAAACAGATGAAGGGAAGCTCTAAAGGAAGCAAGATCATACAACTCTCTAAATCTACAGCTCAAAAGAAACCTACAGCTCCTACAGCTCAAAAACCTCTTGGTTATTAGGAAAAGACTATGAAAGAGTCACAAGAAAGGAAGAAGGAGAAAGAAGAAAGAGAAAAAGAGGAAAGAGTGAAACAAAGGAAGAAAGATTCTGAGGAATCTACAGCTGTTGTCACTGCTCAACCATTGAATGTTCAACCTTTGAGCATGATACCTGCTGAAGACAAGAATGAAGAAGCTGAGAAAGAGAAAGCTATGAAGACTGAGTTTGATATACTCTGGGAAGAATTTTGAGTATCTGTAATAGGCACACAGTGATCAAGAAAATCAAGTATAAGAAGGACAGATTTCAAAAGTTCAAAGCACTGAAGGCAGATGGAACTTTATACAGAGGAGATAATGCTCGTCTCCTTGGTGGAAAGAAGAAGAGAGATTCACTGCCTAAGAGGATTTTCAAATCAAGGAAAGAAGAAGAATACTTTGAAGCCTATGAGTACATGATGCTGATGAAATATATTGAAGAGGATGAAAAGAACATGAGTCAGGGCAAGGAATTTTCAAGCCCCAAGATGAATCTGATGATGAGGATGAAGAAGATGATGTTGATCCCATGCACAGAAGGAGATGAAGACATTGTTATAGATTAGACACTAAAACTTTTTAGTTTTTAATTTAATTACATTTTGTAAGTTGTATCTTGACCCTTTTATTTATGCAGTTTTTTCCTTCTGTTGGGTTTCTTGTTTGCTTGTTATCTTTTTTGCTCTGTTCTTGTTCTTGTTGACAATATCTTATTGTCTTTGTTATTTGTTTTGTTGATGTCTTTTGCCAAAATAAAAATAGGGGGAAATTGTTAAGTACTTTGGTTTAGATTTTGATGTGTGCAAAACAATATGCTTTATTGGCTAAATTGATCTAACACTTGTTCTAAGGAAATTGGTGTTTGAAATTTATAATTTTAAGTGAAGTCTGCAGTTGTATACTTGATCATTCTACAGCCAGACATGACCCTACAGCTTGAAAGTTTCTCTACAGCCAATTTTTGTATTTACAAGACTCTACAGCTGAAAGGTTGAAGACCCTTCAACTTAAAGGACCGTTTGAAGAGAAATAGTACAAGTCAAAGATTAATTGAAGACAATGAAGACCCTTAAGCACAATTAGTGTTGCTCTCAAGCACTCACTAAAATGTACTTACGTGGAGGTTATTTCTAAAGAAATCTGGAGGATAATGAAGATTAATTTGAAGACAGCCAGAATTCTGAAGACAATGACAATAGTACAAGCAGTACTATCCTGTGTGCAGAATGAGGACAACTTCACAAATTTGAATTCCCCAACGGATAAGTCACACCACTCAATCTATAAATAGAAGAAGTCCTCAGAGGAAGCTGTTGATGGGCGAGCTACTCGAGCCAAATTAGGGAATCGAGATCACCTAGGAGGTCGCCCGCGAGCTCACCAGAATGCCAAGCGTACCTCTGGGCACCAAGGCGTTGGAGCTCGCCTGAGTGTTCATCTCTGAGCTCGCCCAGGTGCTCATCTCTGAGCTCGCCCGAGTGATCATCTCAGAGTTCACCAATGAGCTCGCATGATAGTCTGTAGGACCCCGATGGTGAGCTCTTTTTCCCTCCGTCCGGTTTATCCACAAGGGTGGTTTACGGCGAGGTTTTTAATGAGGTCTATCTAGTCTAAGGCATAGTAATAGGACGAGGATCAACACAGGGAGCAGTGCAAGGGACCAGGATGAGGGTTACGGACCCTCGTCAACATTGGAAGCCATATAGGATCGTAAGGTGCCTTCCCACACTGGCACACCTATATATAAGACCTCTCTTGTACTATTCAAACAATTCTCTCACAATTAATACAATCCCTACTGCAATATTTCTCTCTCTCTAAATTCTCTCCCTCCCCAAGAACACAAAATCACAAGATTATTGTTTGGTAGATTTAACCCGTTGTAAAGCCACATAAACAAACATCGATTAACAAATTCTATCAACAGAAGCAACAACAACAAACTGAGCATACAGGTATTCTGCCTAAGTAAGTCTACAGCCAACATATTTTCTGAGAGAGCTTTATTGTTTTTATCTTTCTTTGTGATTCATACGATAGTTGGTTAGGATTGTCTTAGAAAGAATCACATCTTTTGTTGTTGTTCCCTCACCTGTTTTAATTCTACTTAGTGTAGATATCTCTTTGTGAGGTTTTGTTAACTCTTTGTGAGTTGTATTCTGAGTGAATAGGGTAGTTTAATCTCTTGTTAGAATAGGAATCTGAGTGAACCTAGTTTTAAGGGGGAACTACTTGTATTGATCTAAGTGATCTCATCTTAGTGAATTTGGCACCTGAGTGGCTTAACAGTGGATGTAGGTGGTCTTTTTATAGACAATGAACCACTATAAACTCTGTTTATTTACTTTCTATCATTTATATTCCTGTATTGCATATTTAATTTAATTGTTACATTCATCATTCTTTTGAAAATCGAGTGCATAAAACTTTGTGATTTTCACAAAGAAACTGACTCTACAGCTGTAGACTTCTCTAAGTCACTCAGCTGTTAAGTTTGTTCATATTGTTTTTCATCTACACTCACTTATTTCCACTGCATTAGAGTATTCTCGATACAATTTCAAGTGTGAGAATCTTTCTGATTTCTTGTCTACAAGTTGTGTTTTTGGTTGCAAGTTTTTAAACTCTGCAGCTGTAGACTTCTCAAGTCCACAGTGTTGATAGAATTTACTAATGGTGTTCGTTTATGTGGCTATTACGGTGTATTAATTTTACCAAACAATAATCATAGGGTTTTGTGTTCTTGAGGGATAATAGAAAGAGAAAGTAAAGAGTTTAGAGAGAGAAAGTGCTTGTTGTATTATGATTGGAAGAAGTTGTGTAATAGTTACAAGAGAGGTCTTATTTATAGGTGTGCCAGTGTGAGGTGGCACCTTACGAGCCTATTTGGCTTCTGGTGTTGAGGAGGGTTCCTGACCCCCGCCTTGATCCCTCACACTGCTCCCTTTTACAACGTCTCTTCCTACTACATGTCTATCTATTCTATTTGTACATCTGCCCACCGGGCCTCCGAGTTGGGTGAGCTACTTGGCGAACTCCCCTGTCTTGTGCTGATCTTGAGGGTGATGCAACGGTGTACCTCGGCGAGGTCCTTGATGAGGTACCTAGGCGAGCTCCTGAGGTGAACTCCTCAGGTGAGCTTCGTGGGCGAGCTCCTTAGACGAGCTGCTTAGGCAAGCTACCTCCCATGTAGGTGAGCTCCCTTGCGAACTCCCCTTCTCATGCCCGATCGGCCAGCTGGCTGTAGATCTTTGGGAGCTCGGACGAGCTCCTCATTCACCTCGCCGAGCTCCCTTACGTTTTCCTCGGTCCAAGTTGACAGTGTGGCACCTCTGCGAGCTGGCGACCTGTTGGGCCTTCGCAATAGTTCCACGATCATCGTTAGTTAGTTCACCTTGTCAACATTTTCCCCCCAGCTCGCTCACATCATGATTTGTTCAATGTGTGGGCGAGCTGACTTGTCCCTGTGGACGAAGGCTCGAGCATTGGCGAACTATCTACTAATGAATGCCGAGCTCGCAGGCGAACTCTCCTATGGTGGTTTATCACGCCGAGGTGGAACTGGATTTGAGCCATCATGCACGCCTTTTTAGGCTTCAATTCCCACGCCCATCATGACAATATTTTCAATTTTTTGCAACTTGGTCCCCGTACTTCCTGGATACTACAGCTCGCCTCGACGCCTACAAATAGGGAAGAGTGAATTCATTTTCCACTTTCACACTTTCGATTCTTCCGAGCTTTCTTCCGGTGATCATTTTTATTGCATTCGACGGATTTTCGAATGCTTCTCAAGGTAGAATTTGAGTCCTTTCTTCTTTTCTTCTTTCCTTTTGCAGATTTTCCCCATTTTTTTTCGATTTCTTTGGGTTTTCAGGAATTTTGGGCGTTCCTGGTGACTTTCAAACTTCCCGATCATTCCCGTTCCATAACTCCGGCGGTTAGGCTTTTTCTGAGAACGTACCGCTTTGGACCCCACCCCAACCATGTCAACTCAATCCTCGAGTCAGACATTATCGAACCATGATCCTGATAAATGTCCCGTAACTGGAAACGAACTGCTCCCCCTTATCAACCCAATAATAATTGATTCGGGTTCCGGGTCGGCCTCCATAGCTCGCCCAGACTCTAGCAAACTACTGGGCCAGGTCCAAACTGATTCATGGGAGGAAGCCGTCAACTCTGGCCAGAGCGAAGAATCTTACCTCCGCGAACTCTGGTGAGATTTTGAGCTGGCTTAGAACAACGCATTGGCCGAGGACGAGGAGGCAGCCGACCGCGGAGGGGGCCGCTGAGGCCGGTGAAGAGGTCACCGCGGTGGATGAGCCCGAGGGCGACCTCGACAAAGTGACCGTCGAATACCTTCATGCTATTGGTTTCCCTGAGCCTCAACTCCTCGAGCACCAAGTCCCTGACAAGGTCGTCTACCCTTTCGATTGGGAGGAGTATGTCGCCGAGAACGTGGCGAGCTTCCCTTGTCCGGATCGAGTACTCCCTCTCGATTTAGAGGAGGTCGCCGCATCCGATTACAAGGCTGGCAAGGTAGTGACCATCATCAACAAGTACTCCCTCCCCAACATACTCAAGAAGTTTCACATCCCGCTCGATATTTTCATGTATGCTCCAGAAAAGAACGAGCGGGCCAATTCACCTCCTCCTGGACTAATTGCCATGAACGTACACACCCTCGAGGCTGGGCTCACACTGCCCTTGCACCTAATTATTGTTCAATTCCTCCTTGACAACAACTTGGCCATCACCCAGCTCACGCCGAATGCTTGGAGTAATCTTCTCGCGGCTCTATCTATCTTTGGGCTGGAGGGTTACGAGAATCGGCTAACCTCGGTAGATCTGGGCGAGCTCTTTGTTGTAACCCGACAAGTAAAGGACGGCAAGGGATATTATTATCTCAAAGCTCGCCCTGAAGAAAAGTTCCTGGGGGTGCTCCCCGAACAAAGTCCGTGACTGGAAGGAGCAATTCTTCTTCATAGGCGGGGACTGGCGAGCTTCCGACACTTATTCTTGGCGAGGTGGCCGTATCCCCACTCCCGAGGGATACGGGGAAGCTAGAAGTAGGTCGCCCATTTCGGTGTGTGTGGGTCAGATTGGATTTACTAATCTAATCTCTTTCCTTTTGCAGCTTTGAAATGCCACAAATCCAGTCGAGGCAAGCCCGAGGTGTCGGCTGAGTTCGACTTGGTTCAAGGGATCTGCTGTTTGAGGAGCAAGAAGGATAGAGACGTCACCCACCTGTGTAAATACCATTGTCTCAGACTCGCCGGACTCCATACCCTGCCGCATCACCTCGCCCTTCAAGGTCCCGAACATCCAAGTTACTCCCGCAAGCGCTCGCCCTTTATGGCGTGCAGCTCGCTCTATTACTAACTTCATTGCTCTGATTCTTGTAGGTGGTACCCGGGTTGCATTTCCGGTCGTCGAGATCCCCGATGCCTATAACGTGTCATTCCGCCTGATTGCCATGGGTCCCCCACGTCCAAACAGATTGGCCCTACCCTCGGTGCTCGCCCTCGAGGCGAGTAAGAAGGCCGAGCTCGCCATGAAGAAGGGCGATGCCGGGGGTTCCGGGGCCCAGAAGGGAGCGACCAAAGCTCCAGCCAAGACGCAGGTCGCACGGATGGGCCAGGGCGGTGGGCGAGGTTCCCCAACACCTGAGCGAGGTCCCCCCACTTCGAAGAGGAGCCTACATCGCGGGGACGGATCCCGAGCCGACGAAGTCGAGGGACAAGCCCGCAAGAGGGTGCGTACTATCCCACATGATGACGAGGGGTCCGAGCAGGCTGAGCGAGGTGATGTTAGGTCGGCTCATGGGAGATCGGCCCAGTCAACCGCTCCATTGGCGATCAAGCCTCCCCGGAGGTCGCCGCCTTCCTTATCACCATTCGGGGTGCAAATGGTGGATGACACCGTCCTAGGCTGGGATCCCGAGCGAGTCCAGTAAGTGGCTCGCAAGACTTTCTCACTTTGTCATTTTCCATTTTTGTTTTATTGATTAAGGTTTTTGACCTCGCAGTTATGCTTCCATCGCTCATCCCCATAGGTACGAGGCTCTCCACTCATACGAGCGATCTTGTTCTCTCACCTCAATGCTCAGCCTTCCCCCCGGCCTTGTCTGGAACACGACCAGCGAGCTGCCGAGGTACTGGTTCAATCCTCAGCTGGCGACCATTGAGGGCCAGGACCTGGTCGAGAACGCCCGCCTCTCGATGCATTAAGCGGGTGGGTTGTTGCTCGCGAGCCAGAAGGTCATTGATTTGGCGACCTAGCAAGAGCAAGTTCGCCAAGAGAGGAACGAGAACCTGCTCAAGATGGCGGAGTCCGTGGACAAGGCCAAGAAGTTGGCGAAGCTCGCTGAGGAGAAGGCTACCGCGTCCCTGACCGCTGAGCAAGACGCCCTCAGGCAGCTCGGTGACCTCCAACGCAAGCTAGCCGTGATCTAGCAGGACATGGACGCGAAAATGAAGGCCAAGGAGGAGGAGCTCGCCCAGAAGCTTGCGAGGGAGGTCGGTCAATATGCGGTGACCAAAAGGGACCTAGAGCTCCAGCGGGGGTTGGTCAAGAGCGCTGACGAGGAGTGCTCGAAGCTTCGGGAAGAACTCTCGGTAAAGATCAACGAAGTTACCAAGCTTCGCAATGACGCCTCCTCATCAGCAGACATGGTGGCAGTGAGGGCCGAGGCCTCGTATAGGGGATTCGTCCAGTGCTATGCCGAGGTCCTCAGGGCCATTTGGTGGGCCCGAGCTGACAAGGATGATGAGATCGCCGCGGTGGTAGGTGAGTTCAAGGATTGCCTAGACCGAGTCCCTTTCCCCGACAATACCGAGTTCAATATAGGCGACCTCCCAGCACTTGGAATCCCCCTCGATTTCATTCCGGCACGTTTCAAGATCACTAATACTGTGCCCGTGCCAGAATTGAACCTTGCTGAGGGTGAGGAGGCCGCAAATGTGGAGGGTCAAACTCCGCCCACCGTGGAGCAGCTTCAAGAGGCGTGCGGGGACGCCATGCTCAACCTCGGCAACTTCGACACTAATGGTTGCACCGGCAACATTACCATTATGCCGAGGTTTTCTGAGGAAGGTCGCCAGGTCACCGGCGAGGGGGTCGCTCTTGAGGTCGCCAACCCCGAAGAGTCCGCCGAAGTCCCCACTGTTGCCTCCACTACTTGTGACACCCCATGTATAAGTGTCATCTCTTTTCACTATATTTATTTAAAAGACACATTATTTGTCATAAAAATAATAAGTGATTTCTTTTGAAATTGAAAATAAATTAACTTTAAACTTTTATCAGCGGAAGACTATATCGTATAAACTCGAGTTGATTTTTTATTTTTATTTCAAGTGTATAATCATGCTTGTGCCTAACTCGTGTCATACCCACATATCTAAATCAAACCCTTGCTTAATTAAGATATTACGAAAGTAGACTATCATGCTTGTGATAAGAAAATGTATAACTAACTCAATATAATAAAACACACCATTATGTGATAGGCTAGTCATGCATATAAAGCTTAATTTTAAAATATTTTCATAACGTCGTAGAGTTTGGAAAAAGACTTGACAATTTAACTAGGAAAACCAAATCCAAGCATAAAAAAAATTCTAGAAATTATCTTCAAACCGATGACATAAGAAAATACTTAATAGACATCTTATAGAAACTTAAACCATTACAATATTATTTAGATGGAGTCGACCCAGTCAGTCACACGTCCTCCTCACCGCCAACGTTTCCTGAAATAGTTAAAGTAGCATCATGAGTCTTCTCCGGAGGAGAAGCCCAGTGGGATAACATATAATGTAGAATGCATTAAAGAGACTATTAGCATGTCAACCGAGTACATGCCAGGCCCATAGGCCTGGCTAAGTTCATACTGACATAGTCCGTAGACCTGTCTTGATTCACATAAAGCATAGCCTGTCGACTAGCCATAATTCACACAGAATATAGTCCGTAGATTTGCATAATTCACACAGAGCATAATCCGAAGATCTGCCTGCTCGTACACACACAAATTATTCTAATTAATGCATAATAAATTAGAGGTTACCCACTTTTCAGTCTGACAATATGAGGTAGCTTCCTGAGAGTCCAGCTGTTGCGGCACTGCACTCGACATATTGATTTGCTTTTTAGTCTTTTAATCATTAAATCATATAATAGTCAATATAAATCTTTCAACACTTTTAATATCTTATTATACATGTACACTTCATACATATGTGTCATTCATAATATAGTCTAAATATTTCTACTAACTTAATAACAATTAAAAAAATACAAATTGCTAAATTTAATCAAGGTTCATACATAAAAAACATGTTGAGTCATATCATTAAACAATAAATATGTTCATAATAAGTCTACCTTTTTATTTTGATGTACTTATATTTATTTAAAAGTGATCAAATACAATATATATATATATATATATAACTAACTTACCTCCTAAATCGAATTCCCTAAAGGACACACTATAGTATATAATTTATTGGCAAATATACACATGTTAAAAATTACACAAAATTTATACAGTAGGTTCCTCACTCAAATATTTACATACTGTAAAAATTTTAATAAAAAATAGCTTGTAGATCTTTTCATGTGATTTTTACAAGTATGTTGAAAAATTGGTTATTAATAGGGTCTATGACACATTATTTTCTAAAATTTAGAAAATATTTAATATTACTAAAAAAATTATAAGATAAAATTATACATAATTATAAGAGTCAGTATTAACATATTCCAAAAGCTTACATTTTTATTCCTTTATTTTAATTTCTATGATTTTTCTAGTAGGGTACAAAAACATTTCACATTTACAGCAATAACACCATTTACTAAAAAAAATCAAAACAAATCAAATATAACTCCAAATGTATCCAAATAAAATTCTTATGAAAGCTATATCATGGGGGAACAACATAGTTGAAAATCAACCTCAAATATGAAGCCATCTATTCACCGAAAATTTTAAAATCATCAAAAAAAACGAACACATTTTTTCTTCACTGCAGGACTCTAAGAAAAATTATATAAATTCGAAATTAACTCCAAAAATTATGAAATTTTAAATATATGTTCTTAACTTACAGTGTTTCAATGTGGTAAAAGAATTTTGTCAAATTCTTTGGAAAAAGTCAGAAATTAATTTGGAAAGTGACATGCAATTACATAGACATATTCATCTTCCAAAGTAATACACATGCAAGCATAGTTGGGGAACTCAACTCAATTAAATCACCAAATGGCCACCACCAAGTCCTCACACAAAAGAAGGTAAAATTTTCAGTAGGAAAAACAAAGTAAAAATCACATGCAATGACAAAAACAACATGCAATCACCAAACCCACATGCAATCCCCTATTCTAACTCAAATAGCTTCATTCTTGACAAATCGATAGGCTAAATCAAAGAATGTCATTTAAATTCTCAATCGAGTTCTAAAAAAATATCTTTGAGCCTCAAACACAAATATTTAATCATCATCTCATAAGGAAATATTGAAAAAACTAATTGTAAAGGAGAGAAAAAAAAACATTTTGTGGAAGGATGATAAATTTCTGTGAAATTCGAAGGAATAAAAAAAAAAACTAAAAGAGATAAGGTCTTCTCTAATCTACCTTCAAACTTCTAAAACTTGATGAAACCTTGAGTTTCAGCAGAAGAACAATGGTGAAATTTTAGAGAGAGAGAGAGAGTGTGTGGAGAGAGAGAGAAGAAAAAGAAGATGAAACGTCTTTTTTTCGGAATGAAAAATTGTGAAGCTTCTACACACTTGTATTTACTTATTTTAATTTTATTTTTTTATTACTACGTATATATATAATTGTATACACAGATAATTATACATAATATTATATATTCTTTACTATATATATACAAAGATATAACACACGCACACTACACAATTTGAGGGGAAGTTATGGACT
>JAPKLY010000503.1:263225-291226 GCA_026898435.1 Prunella vulgaris | reverse complement strand
ATAATATTAAAAATATTTAATCTATGAAATTCAGTATAAAATTTATAAATGTTTATAGACACACCTTTGTATAACATTTTAAAATAATTTAAATAAAATATATTAAATTTTATTACTTAGAAATTATGAAGAATTTACTTAATATAGTGAACATTTTTCATATAGAATATTTAACTTTTATTTCAACTAGTATCATAAACGTATAAAAAATAAATCTTATTATATACTTTGGTATTAGATTATATCTAATTGGTTAATGTTTAATTTACCATTTTATTTTTTTTTCTACTTGTTTGCGTTGAGTGAGTCGCAATCGAGCCCGGTCTCCTCAGTAAGCCGTCCTGCTAAACTTTTAAAGTTCATAGAAAAGGTTAGCTCTTCAATTTAGTAAAATAAAATTTTTGAACTAACAAATATTTTGTTTTAAAATTTAATGTTAAAAAAATAATTTAATTATTTAAAATATATAGAATATAATATATTTAAAAATGGGGTGTTACACTACTCCTGCCTCGACCGCTCCGGCAACTTAGCTTTCGTTTTCTTAGTTTAACTTTTGTAGTTTCAAGTAGTAGTAGCTCGCCGGGTTGCCTAGCTCGCCCAGAAGGAGCTTCTTTTTGTAGCTTTCAATTTTCTTTTTGTTGAAGTAGATGTAGCTCGTCGGGCATGCGTAGCTCGCCCAGAATGAGCTTCTTTTTGTAGCTTTCAATTTTCTTTTTGTTAAAGTAGATGTAGCTCGTCGGGCATGCGTAGCTCGCCCAGAATGAGCTTTTTGCATTTCAAAGATGGCCAGCTAGCCGGCCTTTGTGGCTAGCAACACTACTCATACTTAGGGATTTTTGAGGCATCATTTTTTGCCTTAAAATTCGTCAAGTATTTCTGAATGAAACCTGAGCTTTTTGTTTTAACTCTGTTTATCTACGTTGTTGTGCTTACGTTATAATTTGAATTGGCTCGTTCATATATTTTTTTCGGGTACTTGACTGTTCGTCTTACTCTACTTTTGAGAAGCGAATCGTTCGTTTTACGTCACTTAGGACTACGAATTGTACCTTTGTTTTAATAGTATGTATTCTTCGTCTTACACCACTTGGGGCCACGAATTGCTCGTCTTAAACCACTTAGGGTAGCGAGTTGTACTTTATTTAATTCACGTTGGGCAGTTAGGTTCCACGAACCTTGCCTTAGACGTTTTCATCGTCTTTTCGTGAATTTTTCTAACTTAATGCAGTTGGTGCTTAGTGACCCTTTAGGAAGGGCACCTTTGCGACCTTGGGCACTTTGTCCTTTGCCTTCGAGCATTTTAGCTTATAACATTTGGGACCGTGGTCCTTGCGCCTCACGAAGCTTCAAACACTGGGTGGATCACGGATCTGCGCACAGTGGGCGAGCTATGGGAGCTCGCCTAGTTGGCGAGCTGTAGGAGCTCGCTTGGGTGGCGAGCTATAGAAGCTCGCGTGGCTGACAACTCTTTTGACTTAATAAAATTTTCAAACTTCTTATAGAAGTGTAATTTACATTGGTCGTCATCAACATTTCTGATGCGAACCTTCGTCTAATCTATTACAGAATCCTGGTCTATTGATAAAACTTTTTCAAGTGGGCCGCGCTTCAGGTGTACGACGAGGCTTTGCCTTCTGCGTCCTCGAGATCATAAGTGTCATTTGCTTAGGCTGCGGTAACCCGGAATGGTCTTTCCCAGTTTGACCCGAACACACCTGGTGGGGCCATCAGTTTCTTTTCAGTACTAGATCCCCAACTTTGAACCTTCGGTCTCAGACCTGGGAATTGTAGTACATTTCTGCTCTGCGCTTGTAGGTGGCATTTTTCATTTTCGACGAAGCTCTGCTTTCTTCAATCAGATCCTTTTTGACTGCCAAGGCTTCATCGTTCTTTTCTTCATCAAATCCTACCACCTTTCAAGTCTTGTTTTGAACTTTGACGGGTACTACCGCTTCAGTCCCAAAGGCTAATGCGAATGGGGTCTCTCTGGTGCTAGCTCGGTATGATGTTCTGTAAGACCATAGGACCTCCGGGAGTTCGTCCGCCCAGCTACCTTTCTTGTCTTCGAGGCAGAGCTTCAATGTGTGTTTCAAGATTTTATTGACCGCCTCGACCTGGCCGTTTGACTTTGGATGGTACGGAGTGGAGTAGTGCTTCTTGATGTTCCATGAACTACAGAAGTCCCTCAACTTTTGGCCGTCAAACTGCCTTCCATTATCTGTGATGATCGATTGCGGAAGTCCGAACCGGCAGATCAAGTTCTTCCATATGAAGCCGATCATCCTTTCTTGTGTTATCGTTGTTAGCGCTTCGGCCTCAGCCCACTTGGTGTAATAGTCTACTGCTACAACAGCAAACTTTACACCACCTCTGCCAGGTGGAAATGGGCCGATCAAGTCGATACCCCATTTCGCGAAAGGCCATGGGCTGAAGACTGACTTCAGTTGGTTAGGTGGGGAGTGGATGTTAGGTGCAAAAAGTTGACACTTTCGGCACTTCCGAGCGAAGTTAATGGCATCCTTGCAAAGAGTGGGCCAGTAGTACCCCTGTCTGATCGTCTTGTATGCCAAGGCTTGCCCCAGCGTGACTTCCTCAAATTCTTTCGTGAATTTCTTCTAACACTTTGAACCCTTGCTTCTTAGAAAAGCATTTGAGTAGGGGTAGAGAGAATCCACGTTTGTAGAGTTGGCCATCCAACAGCTTATATCTGGCATCTTGCTTTACTAGCTGGCTAGCTTCCCACGTGTCCTCGGGGGTTGTTCCATCCATTAAATATTTTTGGATTGGAGTGCACCAGTCTTCGCTATCTTCCTGCCCCCCACTCGAGGTTTGATTTACTTTGTAATCGAATGTCGAGGGGTTCTTTAGTTTGGTGACCACAACCTCTGTGACTTCGGCTTCGCCATTACTGGTAGCTAGTCGGGCTAGGGCATCTGCTTGCGTGTTTTCTAGCCGCGGTATCTGATTGATGTAGACCTGCGTAAACATCGAGATCAGATGCGCAGCTATCTTCTGGTAGGTCATCATCTGCTGGTCCTTTACCTCGTACTCTCCCCGGACTTGGGATATTATTAGTTGAGAATCTCCGAAAACTTGAAGGTTGGTTGCCCCCACAGCTAATGATAGCGTAAGTCCGGCTATTAAAGCTTCATACTCCGCCTCATTATTGGTTGCTCTGAAGTCGAACCGAATTGCGGAGGTGAAGACTTGTCTATCTGGGCTAATCAGAACTACGCCGGCTCCTGCTGCTATGCTAGTTGATGATCCGTCTACGTAGAGGTACCACGGAGCTATACGCCCCCTCGCCAGATCTTGCGGGAAAGTTAGCTCGACAATTAAGTCGGCTAGCGCTTATCCCTTGATCGCTGTTTGGGGTGAGTAGGTTATACCGTATTGGCTAACTTCTAGTGATCATTTCAACAAGCGTCCCACAGTGTCTGTCCGTTGTAGTATCTGCCTTAGTGGGAATGTGGTTAGCACCTCCACCGGGTGGTCGAAGAAGTAGGGCCTCAATTTTCTAACACTCATCACCAGTGCATAAGCTAGTTTCTCCGTCGGGGTAAACCGCAACTCAGCTTCGTGTAAGACTTGGCTTACGTAGTACACTGGTAGGTGTGTTTTCGCCTCTTCTCGGACCAGGACAGAGCTGATAGCAACCTCTGACGCAGCAAGGTAGAGGTACAGTTTCTCCCCAGGTATCGGCTTCGATAGGACCTGCGTGTCTGCCAGGTATGCTTTGATGTCTTTGAAAGCTCGCTGGCATTCTCCTGTCCACACGAAATAGTTTTTAAGGTGCAGCTTGTTGGCTTTGGCCACTTCCTTGTACCTTCGTGTGTTTGCCTTGATTGCCTAAAAAAATGGGTAATTTCGATCACCGGACCTGGAGATGAATCTGTTCAGAGCCGCCATACATTCGGTCAACCTCTGAATCTTTTACACGGAGTCGGGTATGTCCATCTCGATTATGCATTGGACCTGCGTCGGGTTGACTTCTATCCCCGCTGGCTCACCAGGTGACCTAGGAACTTTCCTGAATGTACACCGAAACTGGTCTTCTTGGGGTTCAACTTCGTGTTGTAGTGGCGCAGTATGTCGAAGGTTTGTTTTAGGTGGTCAAGGTGATCCTCCTTTCTCAAACTCTTGACAACTATGTCGTCCATGTACACCTCCATAGACTCGCCAATGTGTTGGTCGAACATCTTATTCACCAACCTTTGGTAGGTTGCTTCGGCGTTGATGAGTCCGAATGGCATCCTTTCCCAACAATACATGTTTTAGTTGGTCTAGAACGCCGTATATTTCTGGTCATCCGGGTGCAGCGCTATCTGGTGATAGCCTACGAAGGCATCCATGAAGGTCATCATTTCGTGGCCAGCGGTGCTATCTACAAGCTGATCAATGTGGGGAAGTGTGAAGTTGTCCACGTCCTATTGTGCTTCTTGACCAGGACAGGGTTAGCGACCCACTGTGGACATAAGACTTCCTTGATCAGTTTGTTGTCTAGCAGCTTTGCAACTTCGACGGTCAGAGCTGCGTATTTGTCCGGTCCATATTTCCTTCGTTTTTGGCGCACGGGTCTATGTTAAGTCGGTGACATGCATGTTCCAATGGGATCCCCGTCATGTCGTCATGGGACCAAGCGAACACATCCAAGTTGGACATTAAAAACAGCTCCATCCTCGACCAGTACGGTTCAGGTAACTCGGAACCTATGAAGAGTTCTAGGTCTCTTTCCGGGTCCACTGGGAGCGCTGTTAGTTCTTCCATGGGGGTGGTCTTTCTCTTTTGGTTTTTCCACCTAGGGTTGTTGATGAACTCATCCCACTCCTCCTGCGACATCTGCGCAGGTTCATAACCTAGGCGCGATTCTAGGTCATCAGTGTTGTTTTCAACTTGGAGAGGTTCATCAATTGTCAGCGTTTCTGGTGGTTCCCCAACTTGGGAAGGTTCTACGACTCGGGGAGTTGTGTCAACATCCATCCGCACTGGTTCTTGATCTCCCACAGGTCCCCCGCCATGGGCTTCTAGGTCCACCTCCATGGGTGCAGGCTGTGAGCTTTGCGCAGGTCCCTACACTTGGTTGCTGTGGGCCTCTTCTACTCCTTCCATAGGTGCTGGTTGTGTATCTCGCGCAGGTCCTAAGACTTGGTCGTTTTCCATCATTGGTTCCAGCGGGTCGCCTACCTCCATCAACTCAGTTTCTGTTGAAATGATGTCTAGGATGTTTGGCTCGTCGGCTGGAATCTGGATTTCTTCCTCAAGGACCTGGACCTGCGTCACGGCTTTCTTGGCTCGGCCATCTTTAATTTGGAGTAAGCACTCTCTGGCCCTTTTCTGGTCGCCTTTGATAGTTCCGGCACCTTTTGGAGTAGGGAATTTTAAACAATAGTAGTAGGTCGAACACGCCACTTTAAATTCAATGATAAACGGGCGGCCAAGGAACCCGTTGTAGGAGGACTGCTGGTCGACAACTAGGAAATATACTAACCTAGTCAGTCTTCGATCCGGGTCCTCGGCCGATACAAGTTGGACGCTCAACCTAATGCTACCTAGGGGGACGGTTACAGCTTCTCCGAACCCCACTATCCTAGCATTGCTAGGTTCTAAGTACGACTCAAAATCGCCAAAGGCGTCCAAGGTGGATTTGAAGAGTATGTTGGTGAAGGCGCCGGTGTCCACAAGTAGCCTGTTGGCGGTTATCACCAACGAGTCGTTGTGGGGCGTCAGTACCCCTTTCAGGTCCGTCGAGGAGAATGTCAGCTCATCAGTGAGCTGTGCGACGGACCTGGGGCCGGAGCTGCCTTCCTGGACCTGGTTGATTGCCCTGATCTCGGCCTTCCTTTTTCTCTTGGACATGTAGGGTCCCCCGTCCTGGAGACCTCCGGCAGCTCCAATTTCTTCCTCGAGAACCAAAAGTTCTCGAGTGCGCTCTAGGTTCTGTTGAGGTTGGGGAGATGCCCTTCGCCTGTTTTGAGGTCCGCGTTGGCCCGCGTCCTCTTCCTCGTCATCGGAGACCTCCCTTCTCTCGAACCTGAGCCTTTTTGCCGGTGCCTTCTCACGAACTTGGCAAACTTCCCATCCTCATAGAATTTCCATAATTGTTTGAGGAGGTCTCGGCACTCGCTGGTGAAGTGGCCGATGGACTGGTGATAGGCACAGTACTTGTTGGGGTTGAGCTTCGCGCGGTGCTTGCGAATTCTCCTCGGCTCCTCCAACAAGGCTTTATCTTTGACCGCAGTAAAGACATGGTCGACGGAGACAGTGAGGACCTGGTTGAGCTTCTCTTTGAACTCGTCCCCGTCACCGAAAGCTTTCAAGTTCCGGGGGGCCTTGTATGTGCCCCCGGACTTCTTCCCGTAGGTTTTCCTCTCCTCAGAGGCACCGACCTCTTTCTGGAGAGCCTCCTGCATGGCCACGAACACCCCCGCCTTGTGGCGGAATTCGGTGTAAGTGTTTGGACATGCGAGGTGCATCTCCTTCCAAAGGTCGGTCCCCTTTTGGAGTCCTGCCATCACCGCGATGACTTTGGTGTCCTCGCTTACTAGCTCACCTTCCAGCAGTATCCTGTCGAACCTCTCCAGGTACTGTTGGTCGGTCTCATTCTCGCCTTGGTGGATGTTGGCGAGGTGGTGCTTCTGGGTAAGGTAGGACCCAAACCCAGAGAAGTGGGCCTAAGAACTCCCGCGAGAGCTGGCCAAATGAGTGGATTGACCCCGGGGCGAGTAACGAGAACCAGCTGTGAGCTCGGTCCCCTAAGGTCAATGGGAAGTTTCGGTACTGGGAGTAGTCGGTGGCGCCCACCGAAATCATGAAGTCTGCGTACTTGGCCAGGTGGACTTACGGGTCGGATTCGCCCTCGTACGCGGACATCACTGGGAATTGGACCATCTTCGGGATCGGTGCCCGGAGTATGGTAGGTGCCAACGGTGATGCGGGGAGAGTGGTGGAGTCAGGTCCGCCAAACTTGGCTGCTACTTGGACTTGTAGCATTTCGACGGCCTTTTTCAGTGAGGTCAGCTCGTCATCGCGGACCACCTCCGGCAGAGGTTGCTCGAAGGTCGTGCGCCTCGTGGACGCACACCCCCGAGGTGCTTCACTCTGGGGTGACCTCTCTGTGATGGGCTGGAATTGGCGTTCGCCATGGGGGCCCAACCTGTCGGTCGTGGGCCTTCTCAATCGATCGTGGGCGGACCTGCGCGGTTGCAGGTCCGAATCTTCCCCGTGAGACGTGACTGGGGCAGCTGTCCGTTCATCCTCCCCGCACCTGGGCCCAAGTCTGCCCTGGAGGACCTCCCTCCTTCGTGATTAGTGGGTGGCGGATGCTTCGGTGTAGGCCAAAGCTCGCCCAGCATGTGTAGCTGGCTCTTCCACCACCTTGGCCTTTCCAGCGCGCTCCCTATGTTGGCGAGCTTGGGCGGAGCTCACCTCCTGCTCGGATGGGAGGTCGGTATAGTGACCCTGGGTCTGGGTGCCCTGGGTTGGCCTAGTCTGCTCCCTAGCTTCGGTGGCCGGAGCTCGCCGAGGTACTAGGGCGAGCTCGTCGAGCTGCCTCTCTTGCAACCTCTGCAAGGTTTCAATCATGTGCTGGAGCTCGTCGGGGTCATTGGCGAGTTCCCTCAGGGCGGGGTTCAAATCCTCCTGAGTTACTACGACTCGCGGAGGTCGTGGAGCGTTGCTCTTCGGGGGAGCTCGCTCCAGGTCTCCCCTTCGACCTGATCCTGGGCGCCCTCCTTCCACCTCCGACTTTTTGCAGAGGTCTGTTCCTTAGTCATTTTGGGGTTTTGCAGGGGGTAGCTCACCGCGGGTCACCGAGGTAGGTCGGCGAGGTCGCTGTGTCCGGCCAGGATGATTTTTAGTGGGTTTTCGTCTAGCGTTACCTGCGATGAATTATCCAAAATCCAGTTTATTCGTGTACACGTGTGCGTTTGAAAACTTTTTCCGGGCAGAAACTATGGATCCTGAAATTTGGGTTTTTACCCGAAAATCCGGGTTTTCGTTCAAGGGACGAAAATATGTGTGTATCTTCAAGTGTTCTTGAGTTTTGTCAAGAACACCTTCAAATCTTTAAACCTTCAACAAACCCTAACTTTTACTCTCAAATTTCTGGTTCAATACGTCCCTTCTTCTAGCGCCAAATTGTTGATAGAATTTACTAATGGTGTTCGTTTATGTGGATATTACGGTGTATTAATTCTACCAAACAATAATCTTAGGGTTTTTTGTTCTCGAGGGATAATAGAAAGAGAAAGTAGATAGTTTAGAGAGAGAAAGTGCTTGTTGTATTATGATTAGAAGAAGTTGTGTAATAGTTACAAGAGAGGTCTTATATATAGGTGTGCCAGTGTGAGGTGGCACCTTACGAGCCTATTTGGCTTCCGGTGTTGACGAGGGTTCCTGACCCCTGCCTTGATCCCTCACAGTGTTCCCTTTTACAACGCCTCTTCCTACTACATGTCTATCTATCCTATTTGTACATCTGCCCATCGGGCCTCCGAGCTGGGCGAGCTACTTGGTGAACTCCCCTGCCTTGTGCTGATCTTGGGGGTGATGCAACGGTGGACCTCGGCGAGGTCCTTGACGAGGTACCTAGGCGAGCTCCTGAGGTGAGCTCCTTAGGTGAGCTTCGTGGGCGAGCTCCTTAGACGAGCCGCTTAGGCAAGCTGTCTCCCATGTAGGCGAGCTCCCTTGCGAACTCCCCTTCTCCTGTCCGATCAGCCAGCTGGTTGTAGATCTTCTGGAGCTCGGATGAGCTCCTCATTCACCTCGCCGAGCTCCCTTACGTTTGCCTCGGTCTGCGAGCTGGCGACATGTTGGGCCTTCGCAATAGTTCAACAATCATCGTTAGTTAGTTCGCCTTGTCAACACACAGTTGTAACCTTTGTGGTCCTGTTTTTAAACTCTTGTAGACTTGTTGTTTTTGAACTTATAGAGGTTACTGTAAGTTTCTAGAATTTCGTCTTATAAAAAGTTTGAAAATTTGTTTTTTACTCAAGGTCTATTCACCCCCTCTAAACCTTGACCACTTAAGGGACCAACACCGGGCTTGCTTAATTTGGAATGAAAAATAGACGTCCTCCACTATGCTCTTGTTCTTTAAATTAACCAAAAAGAATTTGATCTACATTTTCCATTTACATTCTTAAATTAAAAGATGCACACTTTTAGGTATATTATTTAACGTGGTTGCACACTTTTTATTACTTTAAGGTGTTAATGAATGAAAAAATAATTATTTTTGTCATAAATAAATATTTTTGAAATACTAATATTTATTCTTGTAGGAACAAATATTTTATTCTTTATATTATATAAAGAATATTTATTCTATAAAATAAATCAATATATGTAAAAGTAATAATGTTTTATATGATAGTAACATACTATTACTCTAATAGTAACACATATTTGCTCCTCAATTTGTGTTACTATACGAGCAAATGTGTTGTTGGTCCCTTAAAGTGGTCAGTCAAGGTCTAGAGGGGGGGGGGTGAATAGACCTTGAGTCCAAAATCAAATTTTCAAACTTTTCAAGAAGAGAGATTCTAGAACCTCACTACAAGAAATTTGTAAATTTGTGACGACAAAATTCATCATGAAAATATCATTTTTCGTCACGCTAGATATTTCGGGACGAAAATTGTTTGTCACAAAAATTGTCATTGAAAGTGCGTGGTATTAGATATATATGACGTTATTTAAATTCGTCATAAAAGTTTTATCATTTAGTGACGAAAAAGACCATTGTCACTATAGTTTTCATCTATTGTGACATATAAATCGTCGCATTATGTATTAAAATTTTGTTACTAATATTGTGTTTCGTCACCAAAAGTTCAATTTTATTTGACGATTTGAATTATTGTCTCCAAAAAGTAACTTTTTTGTGACGAATATTCATGTATTACTTATCTCACAAAATTTTAGTGATATTATTTTTGTCACAATTAGATTGATTATTTCGTCATATTTAATTTAATTCGTCATGAAAGAGTTATATTTTGTGACGAAATATTGATCGTTGTTATATATATGCATATATAGCGACAATAAAATTCATCATCAATGAGTGTATTTTAGGGATAAAAATTATAATCGTTGTTATATTTGACATATATAATGACGGCAAAATTTGTCACCAATGTGAGTAATTTAGTGACAAAATTTGTACCGTCATTAAATGCCTTTGAAATAATGACGAATTATTTTTTATCACCATAATATATACTATTTAACGACAATGATCATATTTATCACAAAAAGTTTAAATATAACGACTATATATTTTTTGTCATTGTTCAATTTTTTTGTCATGAAAAAATACACTAGAGTAACTAAATTTGATAGTCATTATATATATCCTATTTATATGGATATAACGATAGCACATTTTGTCACAAAAAATTAAATTTTAGTAACAATATGATCAGCATCATTAGATGTGAAAGCTTTGACAATATATTTTATCATAATCAAATAGTGTTCAATAATAAAAAAGTGTCACAATAAACTAATTTTAATTACAAAATATAAGAAAAAGAAGTTCTACACAAACTAAATTAAAGATACAAAGTTAGTTTGCATTAAACAAAATATTCATGAAAGTAATTACAAATCAACCAATAATATTTGGTATCATTACATGAAACGAAAAATATATTAACAGTATTTATTATTGGTATCATTACATGAAACAAAAAAGATATTAACAGTATTTCCATGACGCAATCCTTTCTCGCTTCTAATGTCAACGATGAAATACATCTCCTCCACTGCAGGTATCTCCTATAACTCCAATAAAAAAAGCATTAATATTATCAAAAATAAATGTTAAAATATAAGATAAGCATACTACTAGGCACTAATTCAATAAAAAAATCAAACATTAAAAAAAATAAAGAATCCAATAAAAATTCAAATTGTAGAAGCTAGTATTTGTCAAGATAACGCATACAATGCAAGAATTGTAAAATATTGCAAACCAAAGTAAATGAGATGTCTATATCACTTGTTGAACGAAAAATAAAATAACATTAGTTAAGAAATTACTTCTCAAATTTACATGAACAGAACATGCTTAACAAAACATCATGTCCCACTCAACACACACAAACCTTTTAACTACTAAAATTATAAGATTTATTTATGTTACTATATCCTTTATTTATCATTTCCACTCTTAACACATACAAGTTAACCTTTAAACTACTTTATAAGATTTACTTATGTTACTAAATCCTTTATTCATCATCTAAGAAAGATGTTAAAGAATTAATTACTGACTCACTTTTAGGCCACTAAGTTATAAGAACAAACTATTGTAAATATTAAAGTACTTTGTGATACCTAATTCTGTTGATTGATAGATTCAACGTTTCAGCATAATAAGTTCAGGAAAGCATTAATTTTGACATATTAATGAGATACTTTAAAATTTTCAGCAAAATAAAGCATTAATTCTCTGTAAAATTAACTCACTTAATCCAGCATTAATTCTCAGCAAAATTAAATTCAATATATGAAACACATTAGTTCAACACAAGCTGTTGATATGAAAAATTTTCAGCAAAGCAAAACATTAATTTTTAATAGGTTCAACATATGAAAACAAAATAACCAGTTGGGTTAGCTCACCTGGCCACCGTGCTCCTCACTTGAGTGAGTGGCTTGGGTTCGATTCCATTTGGGAACGAATTAAGGGAGATATAAGGTTGGCTTGGAGATATTAGGGGAGATGTTTGCTTGGAGTGTTTGGGAGACTTGAGGAACTAACTTGTAACTATTAACAACTAACATTTACCGATAAAAAAAAAAAAAAGTGAGAGGAATAACACAGAGACACTCAGAGACAATACCACAAACACATAGCATACACTTATCCATTGGGAAAGAAGACATTTGGGGTTCCCCTCTCATAAAGGCGTGCATGGAAGTAACAGTCCATATTGAATTCTTAATATATACCAAAATTTATCAAAATATCATATACCATTTCATACCGAAATATCAAATATTAGTATACTGTTTCATACCATTTATACAGAAATTATTTATTAGAAACCTATCAAAAACCTATTTTTAATAACCAGACTTCGGATTTATAAAAACAAACATGCTCAAAGTAAATAATTTAACCAAGATATCACATAGCACAATCCAGAGTTCAAACCAAAGTTGCAGTAACTATTAAAATATCTATAGAACTCCAACATTATTTCAAACTCCAATATCATAGCATAAAAACTCCTACAAATATCAAAATTCAAATACTTAAGAAAATAATTAACAGAGTATATGTTATAATTACTTAATAGAGCCAACAGAACTTTGTTGTTTCACATATAGAACTAAAACCCAATATAAATTAAACTGGCATTTCTCTTTAGAATTTTGATATTCACTCTATTAAAATGGTGTTTCTAACACATAAATTATTGCCCAAGTTCAATCGAATATTTGTTAATTCTTAAGAAAATAATTTATAAGTTCACAATCTGACAAATAAATTCACAAATAATCCTTCAGCGAGTTCCGTTTGGCCTCATCCTGCCCACACTTGCAAAAATAATTTTGAAATCCTAATAAAATATAATCAGATTCAATTATACCTTCAGTTCACAGCGTGGCATGGCCGTGGGGGTGCGTCGCGTGTGGCAGCGCGGAGGCGAGGCTGCGACTGTGTCTGATGTAGAGCACAGGTGTGGGCGGCGCCGGCGTAGGAGGAGGCGGCGGTTGAGGTGGAGGAAACAGTGATGCCTGTCCGCTGAAAATCCGTGGTAATGACAGAGGAAGAGACCAAGACTACAAGAGTAATAGATGGTAGGATAAGTGAGTTTCTGAAGTTTTAGGGTTAGATATAGGTCTTATGGCCCATTAATGAAATCTTGGCCCAACTTTCTCATTTATTTATTTTATTTAAACATATTTATTATAAGATATTGTTCTAATTTTATTTGTGTATAGCTATTTTTGTAATATTAGACTTCTATTTGCTAACATACAACTAATAAACTATAATATTATATAACAACTCAAATGTAATAGTTAGCAATTATTGACCCAATTCACAGTTCGCTTTAGTGACCTATCAAAATATTGGGTCAATAAATTTAATTAACATATTTATTTTACTTTCACAATATATTATCATATTCATTAAAGTTTTTTCAAATTTAATTATTCAATTATTAATTAACATAATTTCCTTACAATTAAAATAATTAGGCTATATTTATATTATAATTATAATTTTTTTAAAATTTAAATTATGAATAAAATTTTAAAATGATCAAAGACAATAAAAATATAAATAAAATTTTAAATTGAGTCAAAGCAAATATTGGCCTTTTTAAATTATCTCTAATTAACTTTTAAAAATATTAATTGAAATTTATGTTAATTTTTAAAAATATTAATTTGAGTTAATAGAAATGTGTAAAATAAAATGGCAAGTAGTATTAGTAATATCAAAAAATAAAAATAATATTAATATTTATTGGTAATAGTATGTTTGGCAAGTAGTATTAGTTATATCAAAAAATAAAAAATAATACTAATATTTATTGGAAATAATGTGGATAGTATTAGAAATTATTCATGATGGTGTGTGATTATCAATTGGATTAGTGATTTAGTGATTTTATTTACAAGTATTGAGTTGGGATCCTAATAGTATCACTATTTTGTGAAATGATATTAGGAACTACTCAATCTAGTATTACATACTATTAGGTTATTTTCTAGTACCATCCTCATAAAAGAGTAATACTATTAGGTTATTTCCTTAATTTTTCATAATATTTAGCAAGTATTAGTTATTTAAGTGTTGGATTTTCAATTTGAATAACAAAAATAAGTAAATTATCCACTAGATGGAATACTATTGTTGATGTTACTTGTAAAATCGTTAGTGATTGTAATTGAAAGATCACTAGTGGTACTAATACCATTGCTACTAGAAATAAAAGTTTTGCAAGAAATTATCTATTTTAGTTTTAAATTACTAGATTAGATACAAAAAATAAAAATAGTTCAAAGATATACACTTGTTATACGAAAAAAATTACTAGTTATGTTACCTGTTAGTTGAAATTCTACTTGTGATACTTATAGTAGTCATATCCACTTGTAGTACTCACGCATCCTCATATTTACCAAAACTCCATGTTATGATAAATTTAGTGATTTGGTGTATGATTATCAATTGGATTAGTGATTTAATAATTCTATTTACAAGTATTGATGTTGGGATCCAAATAGTATCATTGTTTTGTGAGGATGGTATTAGGAACTACTCAGTCTAGTATTACATACTAATAGGTTATTTCCTAGTACCATCCTCACAAAAGAGTAATACTATTAGGTTATTTCCTTAATTTTTCATAATATTTAGCAAGTATTAGTTTTCTAAGTGTTGAATTTTCAATTTGAATAACAAAAATAAGCAAATTATCCACTAGTAGAATACTATTGTTGATGTTACTTGTTAAACCATTAGTGATTGTAATTGAAAGATCACTAGTGGTACTAATACCATTACTACTAGAAATAAAAGTTTTGCAAAAAATTATATATTTTAGTTTTAAATTACTAGATTAGATACAAAAAATAAAAATAGTTCAAAGATATACACTTGTACAAAAAGATTACTAGTTATGTTACCTGTTAGTTGAAATTCTACTTGTGATATTTATAGTAGTCATATCCATTTGTAGTACTCACACATCCTCATATTTATCAAAACTCCATGTTATGATAAATTTAGTGATTTGGTGTGTGATTATCAATTGGATTAGTGATTTAGTGATTCTATTTACAAGTATTGATGTTGAGATTCTAATAGTATCACTGCTTTGTGAGGATGGTATTAGGAACTACTCAGTCTAGTATTACATACTATTAGGTTATTTCCTAGTACCATCCTCACAAAAGAGTAATACTATTATGTTATTTTCTTAATTTTTTATAATATTTAGCAAATATTAGTTATTTAAGTGTTGGATTTTCAATTTGAATAACAAAAATAAGCAAATTATCCACTAGATTGAATACTATTGTTGATGTTACTTGTAAAACCATTAGTGATTGTAATTGAAAGATTACTAGTGGTACTAATACCATTACTACTAAAAATTAAAGTTTTGCAAGAAATTATCTATTTTAGTTTTAAATTACTAGATTAGATACAAAAAATAAAAATAGTTCAAAGATATACACTTGAACAAAAAGATTACTAATTATGTTACATGTTAGTTGAAATTCTACTAGTGATACTTATAGTAGTCATATCCACTTGTAGTACTCACACGTCCTCATATTTACCAAAACTCCATGTTATGATAAATTTAGTGATTTGGTGTGTGATTATCAATTGAATTAGTGATTTAGTGATTCTATTTACAAGTATTGATATTGCGATTCTAATAGTATTACTATTTGTTAGGATGATATTAGGAACTACTCAGTCTAGTATTACATACTATTAGGTTATTTCCTAATACCATCCTCACAAAAGAGTAATACTATTAGGTTATTTCCTTAATTTTTCATAATATTTAGCAAGTATTAGTTATTTAAGTGTTTGATTTTAAATTTGAATAACAAAAAAAACAACGGTAAGATGCTCCGGTACTGGATCGGTCCGGCCCATTTGACAGCTATACACGAAAGTTTGCATCCTCCCGGAAAGATATTTTGAAATTGACGTGAAAAGAACCTGATTCATTGCCCTGTACTGATTTCTGGTTTGTTTGATCACTTAACTGTAGCTAAGATAATAAATACAAAAATTTCAATTAATAAAACAAAAATGAGTTAGGTGAATTGGCAATGAGAAGATCTTTTTATGGAAGGTCTCAGGTTCAATTCCTCAGTGTTGCAATTTTTTTTTATATTAAAAACTTACACGTAAAATTTGATAGTTAATTTATTTTAAATTTACCATTAAATGTTACTTGGCTTAATTGGTTGATGTTTTCTAACTTATGAGCTGGAGGTTGTGGGTTCAAACCTTAGACTTCATTTTTTTTAAAAAAAAAATTATATTAAAGGGAATATAATATGTTTTGTTGTATTTTATATAATTTATCGTGATATTTTTTTTAATTTCGTCACTAAATCATTATAACTTATGATATTTTATCACTAAATCATTATCACTTATAATTTATTTGAACGATAAATTTAAATTCATCACATATTTGTAATAAATATTGGCGAAATTCATTTGTCGCCAAAAATTCTTTACAAAATTTATGACATTCTTTTGTGAAAAGTGACAAATGATTAATAATCGTCGCTATTATAAATATTGATGACAAAAGAATGTGTCACTAATTATTCTAAATAATTAATGACAAAATATAAAATCGTCATAAAAATATCACATTAAATGATAAAAATAATCGTCCTTAATTAAAATGAATATCATCACCATATAATATTGTGGGGAAATAAGTGTATCACTAATTATTTTGAATAAACATTGACAAAATATAGCATCGTCATAAAAGTATGTTATTGCACAACGAATATAGGCGTCACTATTTACAATGAATATCGTCACCAAATAATATTGTGACGAAATAAGTGTGTCACTAATTATTTTGAATAAATAGTGATAAAATATAAAATCGTCGTTAAAATATTAGATTTAGTGACGTTACATAACGTCACTAGTTATTATGAATATCGTCACCAGAGTTTATTGCGACGATTTCATTTAAGTCGTCGTTGAATTTATAAATTAGTGACGAAAATATAAATTATTGTGACAAAATAAATTTTTATCACAATTTCTTGTTTTTTTAATGACGAAATTAACATTCGTCACCTTTAAATAACAAAAAGAGACAAATTTTGAGTCGTCGTGAAAAAAATTGTCATGTAAAGTGTGATTTTCTGTAGTGCCTTATAGTAGTTTCTTTTGAGTTCAAAATAACAAGTCTACAAGAGTTTTAGAAACTGGACCACAAAGGTTACAGCTGTGAACTTGAGAAGTCTACAACTGCAGAGTTTAAAAACTTTGCAAAATAAAAGATCACTTGTAGACAAAACATCAGAGAGATTCTCACAATTGAAATTGTATTGAGAATACTTCTAATGTGCAGCGGAATAAAGTGAGTGTTATTGAAAAACAATGTAAACCAAACTTAACAGTTGAGTGACTTATGAAAGTCTACAGCCGTAGAGTTAGTTTTTTTCAGTGAAAACCACCGAGTGTTTATGCACTCAGGTTTCAAAAGAATGATGAATGTAACAAGGAAATTAATATGCAGAACAATAATTTAAATAACAGAAAGTAAATAGACCAGGTTTATAGTGGTTCAGTGTCTATAAAAAGACCACCTACATCCATTGTTACACCACTCAGGTGCCAAATTCACTAAGAAGTGATCATTTAGATCAATACAAGTAGTTCCCCCTTAGAACTAGGTTCACTCAGATTCCTATTCTAAAAAGATTAAACTACCCTATTCACTCAGAATATAAAACTCACAAAGAGTTAAAAACCTCACAAAGAGATATCTACACAAAGTAGAAATAAAAAGAAATAGGTGAGGGAATAACAACTAAAAGGTGTGATTCTTTCTAACAAAATCCTAACCAACTATCCTATGAATCACAAAGAACAAGACAAATAAGGCTCTCTCTCAGAATTTTGCTGGCTGTAGATTTGCTTAGGCAGAATGCTTGTATGCTCAGGGTTGTTGTTGTTGCTTCCTCTGAGGACTTCTTCCATTTATAGATTGAGTGGTGTGACTTATCCGTTGGAAATTCAAATTTGAAATCCGGATAAGGCTCCTCTCTCTCCATTTGGCATGTGTGAGGTGGTCCTCATCCTTCACACAGGATAGTACCAATTATACTATTGTCATTTTCTTCAGAATTCTGGCTGTCTTGTAACTAATCTTCATTATCCTCTAGAATTAATAGAATATCTTCCACTTAAGTACAGTTTAGTGAGTGCTTGAGAGCTACACTAATAGTGCTTAAGGGCCTTCATTATCTTCAAATAACCCCTGACTTGTATCATCTCTTCAATCTTGCAGTTGTAGACTTCAATCTTGTAGCTGTAGAGTCCTGTCAAATAAGAACAATCGGCTGTAGAGAAACCTTACAGCTGTAGGGTCATGTCTGGCTGTAGAATGAATAAATATACAATTGCAGACTTCACTTACATTTGCTCTTATATGTAAAATAATGAGTAAATATATGTAAAATAACAACAATTCATATAATAGTAACACACACATTTGCTCTTATAGTAATAAATATTTGCTCCCAATTTATGTTATTATATGAAAAAACATGTGTTACTATAAGGATAAAATGTATTTTTTGTTAAAAACAAATATGTGTTTCTTAATTAGTAATCATTCTATATATTAATTCATGTACTAACATATTTTTTACTATTTTATGTGATTTATTATAAGAGAAAAAATTATTTATATACAAATAAATAAATATTTGTGAAAAAAGCAATATTTTTTTATAGTAACACACATTTCGCTCTTACATTATATGAAAAAATTATTTCTACAAAAATAAATGAATATATGTAAAAAAAATATTTAGTTTGATAGTAACACAACTGGAAGCGAAATCCTAAAATTGTGCTTGCGCAAAATTTGAAAATAATTGCTCCGATCTAACCTAGTAAAGACCCGTAAATTTTTGAATATGAATAGTTCTAGAATATTTCATATAAATTTTTATGATAAACTATACGTAAAAATAGAGACTCTGGTTATTACTTTTTTAGCTTTGTCTACGTAATTACATTAAATAAAGAACACGGTACCCAGACTACATGAAAAGTTTAATGAACTTCATAATATAAGAAAATGCAATGAAAAGTGTGATTAAGTTGAACTCTCTAATCTAAGTATGAAGTAAAAGTTCAAAAGCGAAGTAGTGCAAGAAAAGCAATGTTTTGTAATGTTCTATGTTGATGTAATTCAGACGTAATTATGTGTTGCGAACTTTATTTTGTTGATTTGTGTTGATGTAATACGAAATTTCTAGGATGAAGGGTTGATGTTTTATATTTTATGGATTGTTATTTATGTTTTAATTTCAAATTATGTTCTGGTATATCAATTGATGATAATTTAGATTTGAATATGTAAGACTACAAAAACTTGCAAACTAAAAAATTGAGCTCGAGCTTGAGCCGAGCTTAGCTTTTTTGGCTAAACGAACCGAGCTCGTATTTGAGTCGAGCTTAATTTTATAAGAAACGAGACAAGCCGATCCTTCTTTTTCCTATGGGCAGTTTTGTGTTTTTAGTATATAAATTAGCTAGCTGTTCAGCACCGACTTCACCTTAGGTCAGAACATAACAAAATATATCACATAACAAGTGGGGTATATATTAAACATAGATCCAATAATTTTCAATATTTCAGTTAAGCCCTCAATTTAATTAAAATTATGAATAGGGCTCGATGCTTCTGGAAGCAGCAAATACGTTAAGCCCTAACTATAAAAGGAAGCATCAGGAAACTCTGCAAGGCATTACTTGCACTACAGCGACGCCTCTTCTCTTACATTAAAATCGTAGATCTAAACATGATTGAAGGTGCATATCTCTGCTTTTATTTTTCTTTTTTGTTTTTATAATCACATGATTTTGTTTGTTTTCCCCAAATTGAATGATGTTCTTTCCAAAATTATCATCCACATGTGTGAAATTAATGTTTCCCCCGCGCTATAGCTTTCCTCCAAGTTGTAGCATCTCTTGAGTCTTATGGATAAACTAAACTTGTGGTTTGCGGCGGAAGAAGGAAAAGGATCCGTCACTTCATCGGATATTCTGAGGTATGGAAGTTGTTTTTTCCTTTTACAAATTCAATTTATATATTTTCGAATGGCCTAATAACTTAAGAATTTTTGACAGTTTGGACTTATACTTTCACAATTGTGAGGCCGAAAATGGGTAAAATTTAATTTGTCATTAGTTCACTGCATTTAGTTACTATTGAAATGCTTTTTCTTTATTTTCTTATTTGGTTTTTTAATATATTATATACGTTTGAGATGATTTTAAATTTTGATTAATTCATTATTCGCTGCATTTAGTTACTATTGATTTTCCTTTTTAATTTTGGACTAGATTATTAATTCAAGATTTAGAAATATATAAATGTCAACCTCTTTTCAATTATTTTGCCACCCTTTTTTTTAGCAAAAATATATACATGTATATATTTTTTTTAAAAGTAGGAGTTTTTTTTCCTATGATGAAACCCTATATATAAAAGGATGAACAGTTCCTGAAATACTCTGCTCTGAAGGTAGATCCCTCATTTAATTTCATTATTTAATTGATCTAATATTTATTCATTTATATGTGTACTGCCTCTTTTTTTTTTTAAATCACAATACATTGATAAAACCAAAACCCTTGCCAAATTAAGTTAATTTTAGGGATTAACAGGTGAATCGAATTGTTTTGGTAATGTAGCAGCAGACCTTTTAATTTCATTGTTTGATTGCATAAATACAATCATTTAATTTAATTTTGACAATTTTTTTACTTCCTCGTATATGCTACAAGAACAACATCAAATTTTATTGGAGAGCAGAAATGGATGCCAAAAATGCAGAACCAGACTATCCGCTGCGTATTGAGTTGCTCCAAATGTAATAATTCAAATCACCTGTTTTTATTCTTTTTTTTTGTTTAGTTAATTATATCAGTTTTATTTTTGAATTAATCTTTGATACATGATTGGTTTTACTTTCTTATTTTTTTCCTTACAAATTAAGATATCGTTTGTACAAAATCTAATTTTTTTTTCCCTTCGTGTTTTAGTTGTTAATTTTATGTAATTTAGAAAAATTAATATTTTTTTTCTTATCTAGTGTTTTCATTTTGTGAAAGATTTTTTGAGAAGTATGGATATCCAGATGAGAAGCAGATCCAACAATTGAGCATATATCTGAATCTTGATTCTGAGCAAATACAATCATGGTTCGAAGATAGAAGAGCTGAAGAAAAGGTGCCTTAGTCACTTCTTGCACACACATCCAATGAGTCATATATGTGTGCTTCATTTAAATTTCTTTTTATCAGAATATTTCTCAATATATATATTTTGTTGATGATCATACTTTGGTAAAATTGAAACCCTTGTCATACTTTAGTATTTTAACAAGTTTATTTTGTTACAGCCCATTTGATCATTTTGATTGAGCAAGTGAAATTATTAAAATGAGATCTGCATCTGCATCCAATGGAAGTGGGATTGGGTCTACTACAAGGAGTTATGCAGATATATGTTTAAGAAGTTTATTGTGGTGGACACAGGAGACGGATATCTTCCATTTAATTTTTTCTTAATTTCCTTCATTTAATATAGATAGCACTTATTATCAGGGGATATATACATAATTAAAATAATTAATAAATATATATATTTATGGAATCCATGATAATAAGTGCTACCTATATTAAATGGTGGAAATTGAGGAAAAATTAAATGGAGGGGATCCAACACCCATGGACACTAGTGCCCCAACTACTGTGAGAGAGATGGAAAATCGAATTTCAAATGAATCTGAGAAAATTGTGGAGCTAGGAGACATCACTCCTCCTTCAACCGCAAACGTAAATCGGAAAGATTAATAACAAGCTGCGGAATAATTAAGCTAAATTCACTTGGTGTCTACTAATTTGTTGTGTGTAGTTTGGGTCATTTTCATTTGGTGTCTTTTGTAAACTTTGTTGAGTATCCATCTATTAATTCATTCTCTTCAAGTTGTACAAAAAAAAACTACTAATAAGAGCTGCTTAGGTGTTATGTTATTCATTTTCTTACGGTGAATATGTCACCACAAGTTTAAATCAAAGAGGCGACCTGCTGGGTTTTTGGGCTCTATAAAATTTAATTTAGAAATTTGGATGTTGTGATAACAACTCTTCTCTAAATAAAATATTTATTAACACTTGAAATGATATACAATTTATTTCTTGAATTTTGGGTTCTTCTCTCTAACTATGATCCTCTGATTCTCTTTCAACTTTTAACTTGGCTTTTATCTTGACTTGACTTTGACTGGGCTTGACTTGAAACCCTTGATCTAAGGACGGGTTGTCTTGTTTTGGATCGGTGAGGTCTTTGGAAGATTTTTTATGAAGAACGAATTTGACGAAGAACGATCTTCAAATCTTCAAGGTGGATTTGATCTGGAACACTTGATCGGAGGGGTCTTGGACCTTGATCTCTGATCGGAGCGTGTTTGTGGATGGACTTGATAAGAACGCTTTAAAGACGGTGATGAACACTTGTTGTCTTCGAGATGTTCTTGGACGAGAAACGTCTGATCAGAGGGATGGAACTCCTTGTTTCTGGATGGATTTGACGAAGAACGGTTGAAGACGACGAAGAACGCTTGATGATCTTCCAAGTCTTCTTCAAGAAAAAAGTCAGATCGGAGGGATAACGCCTCTTGTCTTGGATCAAACGGTGTTTCTGGAGGGTTTTGACGAAGAACGGCTTAAATCTTCGAAGAACTTCTTCAAATTTGGTGAAGAACGCTTGAATCTTCGAAAAATGACCTGAATCTTCTTCTTAGCTTACAAGTTGCTCGTAGAAAGGATATTGCTTGCTTGCTTGTTCGTCTTCAATTATTGAACAGGGTAGCAGTGGTGGTACGATTTCTGGTTGTGTCGAATCAAGCCAAACAAAGTCGTCGGTTGTTTGCTGTAGAGTGGAACATAGGTTCCAATGGGCGGGTGACTTCGAATGCGTGTGGGTATCCTAAGGATTACAGGGACGGGGTGGAGATGTCAAACTGGCTATGGTTATCCTTCTCAATTAAGAATTTGTCACTCAATTTAAGAAAACTCTTAAAACATATAAGATATTAGGCTTTGGCTTAATGCACTAAGCTTAGCTAGGATTATATCCTAACTTGATGATGTAATTGTACTTTTGTTCATTCAAATTATTACCAGTAATTAATTCTTTTTTTTGTTTTCGGCTTCTGTGGTGTTTGCGAGTCCTCTCCAATTCAAACATAGAAACAAATAATTGCTTGAAACATGAAGAAGGTAGATTAGTGATTTCGAACAAAACTCCAAACAACAATTGATTAATTCAACAAAACAGTAACTGAAATCAAAAGAATAGATGCTCGTTTCATGAACCAATTATATTCCTACTGCTCAAAATTTAAATCGGTTTTTCTCCAAAAATAAAATCTCTACTGCTCATAATCAATAGCGGGGTTTCTGCTATGAACTCAATATTAACAGCTTCTTCCCACTTTTCCCATTCCTTTTTCTCAGCATTGAATTGGCCAAGATTGGATTAGAACCACGCACTGCTATGTTTTGGCAATGGCCCATTCTATGGGATTTATAATTTAAAAAAAATATATGGTGGCTTCAGCCCATTTTGTGGGCTGCTCAATAAAAAAAAAGAGTGTTTAGTAAGGCCATTTTTTTGGCCTGGACATTGAATTTTTTTAGTGGCAATTTAGTGGCTTCGGCCCTAGTTTTTGATTTAAAAAAAAGAGGCCCAGGTTATATGCACCCACTTTTATCTCTAAGTACACACACCATAATTTTATTAGATTTAAATTTACATATAATGACACAAATACTCACTCTTGTTCTTAAAACATGTGCACCCAGTGACGGAGCTAGAAATTTCGGACAGGGGGCCTGATTAATATTTTTATAAAGACGAAATAATGTCGTATTTATATAAAGGTTCATATTAATTTATTAAAACATCTAATTCTATTAATTTAAATTGAATAAGTTAAGTTTTTTTATGAAGAAAATTTTAATTGTTTCGACTATATTGAAGAGGTGAGATGGTGTTGAAATTGCTAAAATATTAATATCATACAAAATATCATTTTCTTCTTTTAGTTAGAATGCAATCACAATATCCATCAAAATTTTAACTTCTAATTATTCTATTAATTTGAATGATAAATATTTTTTAAATTTCATTGAAATATTATTAGGCACTACATATTGTTTTATATAACATAGTACTTTTAGATATAAATATGCAAAATTTTGAAAACACTAAATTAAAACTCGAAAAATTTAATACTAAAATGAGCAATTTTAATAATTGTTTGTCATCATTGAAACTCCTAAATTATCATTGATCTCTTCGTTATAAATTAAAACTAAATTTTATTGAAACTCCTAAATTATTATTGAAACTCGAGTTTTAATTAAGGGATCTCTTAGTCTATTTTCATTTATTTGTAGAATTAAATGGGTTGATGGTCAAAACTCAAGTGGACCTTTATTTCATTTCATTGAGCCCAAAATATTTCAGCCCAAGGAAAAAAAAAATGCTGTCATTGTCTATTCTTATATACATTGTACCCATGTACCCCATTGCCACCTTTCACATATTATATATAATATATATTTTATTATTTAAATATAAAATTACTAAAATACGTCTAAAAATTTACAAAATTTTAGGGGGGCCCAGTGCCCCCTGTACCCCACATGCCTCCGTCCATGTGCGCACCCACCCTTAATGTTCGTAAAAAGCTTCCTATTCTTGCCACAAAATTCAAAGAAAAGAAGAGAATAAAATATTTTAACAGAATAATACAATAAATACCGAAATCATGTTGAACAACAAATAACAAATTAACAAGCACTGAAAAATAATAATAACTTCAAATAGTTTTGAAAAAAAATCCACCTTGTGTTTGTTCTTCAAAATATTAAATCTGTAAAAAACAATCTTTTGGATGATGGATATTTTTTGAAAATTTGAAAATATCACTTTCTTTTTCTCAAAATAATAGATAAATTTAAGAAAAAAATTGAAAAAGAGTTTCAAATTTTTTTTCGCGAAATAATACGAAAAAAAATATATCAAAAAACCCGCTATAAAATGATTAGAAATAGGAGAGAGAAAGAGAAGACACATGTGTAGAAAAAAAGAGAAAGAACCACACATAGATGAGAGGGAAGGAGAAGATGGGTGGGGAGAAGTGTTTGGGAATTCCAATTCTCTAAGATAATTCTCACTATCTTAGGAATTTTAACAAACACTTAGTATTCAATGACCTAATACAAGAATGTTTAGGTAAATAGCCCAACTTTCGCATGAGACTAAGTCCTAATGGCCCATACAATCAATTATGCATGTAAGCATTCATACAAACCATCAAAATAGAGAATTGATCATACAACATCTCAAGCATTCATAAGATCAACATATACACCACACTAATCCATAGGAATCATACACCAACACACAAAAAATTAGCCCATGGCTAATTTAATAAGCAAAATAGAAATTGAAGTAACTACATTCATCATTATGCAGGAATTGTAAAAGTATACAAGAATTTACCTATTACAAATGGAATTGAAAAGATACAAGATTACCTCTACAAGCTAGAAAATGATCCGACAATAGAAATTGAAAATCAATAGTGTAATACCCCGAACAAAATTAGAATTTTCTATTATATATATTATATATTATGTTATATGTATATATATTTAACTTATTGATTTTTATTTCTTTAAGGACATTATGTTTTTAAAAGGTTGATTTCTACTCAACGGTTGGTCCAAAACCGGAACCGGAAGCACTCCTAGCATCGTAACTGCGAATCGGACTTAAATATATCGATGGAATGAGTAAGATAAGGTCCTAAATAGGCTTTTAAAGGCCTTTAAGTTTAAAAGAATTATTAAACAAAAATTTAGACATTTGTTGCCAAATGTCGAACCGAAAACCATAAATTTCAAAAATCGTCAATCCGGCAGGTAATTACAGTTCCTAATCAAGACTTAATTAGTAAATGAGTTAAATACAAGGTTTGATTAATAAATACAAGATATAAAAATTTAGCGTGCCAAAACGATCAAAATATTAATTTTCGGAGCCCAAAACGCAACCGAATAATATCTGATTTCAACACCGAAAACCATATCGCGTCCCAAAATACAGTTAGAACTCAAATTCCCTCCTAAATACCCTTATGACCGACACCAAGCTGTTAGTTTGAAGAAAATTGGGTCAAAGTGTACCATACCCCTAAATTAAGGAACCATGCTTTCTTTCCTACTCCCCACCTTTCATTACCTAACCTTGACTTCTCTTACCTCCTTATGCACCGTCATGGTTGGCCACATGCTCCATTTCACTATATATGCAATTGTCTTGGTTCATTTCCCCACTTTGAGCAAAGAAACCCAAGAAGAAAAATCAAGCAAACTCCTCTCCTTTATTTTCCTACAACTTTCGGCCATCTTCATTTCAAAGGGGGAAGAAATTTCTTCTCCATTTTCTAACCATAAGAGAGCTTTCATTCTCAAGTATCAAGAAATCCATGGAGTTAGGTTGAAGGTTGGAGTCATTTCCTTGCAAAGAGGAAGCCAACATCTCTCCCTCTCTCTTTAAGTTAATGTTTTTCCTCTCCACTTCTCCTAACTTACTTCATTGCCTTGTTTTAGCTCAAAACCAAAGTATTCCTCCAAGTGGTGCTCCATTCCTACAAGCTTAAGGGTCAAGGGACAAATAAAGCTTCTTTTATTAACAAGAAAAAGGCTCCAAAGGTTGTAAAACCCCAACTCAAAACATTTGGTTTTCTTGCATGTGTATGTAAGCTATGTGTGTTTATTGTTCCATATTTTTAGATACCATGAAACCTTAGGACTTTGTCACTTTTTAATGTTCAAATGCATGATAAATGAAGTCTTGGATGATGTTTTTTAATGTGTTAAAATGTTGGTGGCATGGTAGTTATGGAATAGAAAATGTAAGTGAAAGCATGCACACAAACCACACACTCTATACACTGACCTCGGATTTCTTACAGGATTCGGACATCATGTGTTAAATAATTTTGGATTATCTTTATATGTTTAGAAACTAGATCAAGTTAGATTTCATTTGAATCTAGTTTGAGCATTTTTGGAGTTTTCGTTAATAAGTTATGAATTTTCTACGAACGTGTGACAAAATGCTCCTTATTTCGAAATTATGGATTTTCTGGGAGTAATCAGTTCATGGAAAAATATTTTAAAAATTATGGTAAAATACTACATGAGGTTTAGTACCTGCATGATTTATTTCTTGATTTTTAGAGGAGTTTAAATATTTTTACCAAAATTATTTATAAAGTTGCACAGTTTCTGGAATTTCTGGAACAATCTGCCATGTTTTGAAAACAAGCCTAAAACTCATATTTTCCTAAACCAAATTACATGAAAGAAATTTTATTTTTGACCTAGACTTGATGAGGTAGCTACTATAAAAATTTCACAGTTTTTGGATGAGTTTTGATATTTTTATAAAATGCTCAAAGTTTGTATGAGTGTAGTCCAAAATGCAAACTGCCCTACTTGAATGTTGTTGTTCATGTGTTACCTTCTTGTAAAAGAAAAATGTAAATGTTTTCCATGATAAAACTAGTCTAAATTCTATGTTTAGTGAAGGCTATGTGTTAATAAATGCTATCTGAATGCATGATTTAAGTGCATGGCATGATGTTTGGTGTTGATTTTAGATTAAGGACTATATTTTCTTGTTTGCCTTGAGAAGTCCCCAAATTCGGAATTCTTTGAATTTTGAGAAAAATCGGCTCGAGCACAACTTTTGTAAAATACACTATTAAATACTACGTGAACTTAGGGATCTCCATGATTTATTTCAAAGTTTTTGAACTAGCCTAAATATTTACAAAAATTATTTTTGTTAAGGTCGTGATGTTGGAACTTTCTATGGAAACCTAAGAAAATAAATCATTGTCCTCTTTCTAAACATGATCCAAAACCTAAAATTTTCACTTACAAAATGAATTGCCACAAATTTTGGGTGGTATAAACCTAATTATGATCTCATTATACTAATTTTGTGATTTTTGGTTGTATTAAAATGTGATTAGAAAATACTTAAGAATAGAAAATAAAAGGTATTTCTTTTCATATTGTTTCTTTCTAAAATAGTCATATTTGATGAGCATGATGTGATAGTGATTTGGAGTTC
>JAPKLY010000503.1:195845-263125 GCA_026898435.1 Prunella vulgaris | reverse complement strand
TCATTATTCTAATTTTATGATGATATGTTTATCATTTAAAGGTTTAGAACACTAGTTATTGCAAGTTTAAAACCTTTGCAAATTGCGTGCTATATGTTCTTTTTATTTAATGTTTAGGACATTAAAATACTTCATGCTCATCTATTTTAAGGTGTATGTGCTATATACTCTTCAAGTTTATAATATTATATTTCCTTGCAAAGTTTAAGATATTATGTTTCCTTGCTATGTTTAGAACATCATGTTTTCCTGCTATGTCTAGTACATAAAGTTTTCTTGCTAATTTTAAAATGTTATATTCTCTTGTTTGAATTTATGAGTATATGTTTTCTTAAGTGATAAGAATAAAGAGAATAAGACTTTAAGTGCTTAAAAGTCCCCTTTCGGACAAACGTGTATAAAATCTAAAAGAATTTCTAAGACATCAATAACTGAAACGCAACGAATGGTGCTAGGTGTAAGTGCGAGAATGGTGACGAGGATTTCTGGGTGAAAAGAACGGTGATTGTTTTTACAAAAGGAAAACGTTTAAGGTGGGTGGCATTTACTGTATTGCCTTGAATATTATATGGACTATTGGTGTATTTGAATGAAAATGTTTTGACCTTTGGGTCCGATTACAAGGTTATTACCCAAATACCTACGGGTAAAGTATCTCAAATGATATGTAGTGGTCTGGCTTGTGTAGCTAGGCGCCGCGGTGGACAGAGCCTCAGGGCTATATCTCAAATGATATGTAGTGGTCTGGCTTGTGTAGCTAGGCGCCACGGTGGACAGAGCCTACGGGCTATATGATGAATGATGAGCCTTTATGACTATGAAAAGTATTTTTACAAAATGATACGTTTGCATACTACCAATCTGTATAGTAGCGTACAGGTCGCCCACACTGAGAATTCAAATCTCATCCCCCTATTTATAAATCTTTTCAGGATATGACGAGGTGGAGTTCGTGCCAGTGGAAGAGTGATACGGTTTCCTGTATTGGTATTTTATCATGCATCAAAAGAAAAGGAGTTAAGGATGATAACTCTTATTACGACTTTAGAAATATGCCAAAGTGAAGAACATTTATAAAATCTCTGGATAATAATGAATGATAGTTATTTTGTAGTCTATTTTGTGCCAAACTTTTTATAAAGATCCTAGCATAGTAAATCATCAAAATGGCCACCGCGTCTTTCATAACAAAAAAAATTATCTTTCCGCTGTACATGTATTCTTTTAACAAAACATATGCTTCCGCTATCTATTTAATGTCATTAAAAGTGTTTCATATTTAAAAGAAAAAAAATAGTATGGATTTTCAGTCACTAAGTGATGACTCGGGTTTCTAGAATGACGAAATTGCATTTTGGAAAAATGGGGCGTTACAAATAGGTAGAAATGTAGCCTTAGCTATGCTAAGAATGCTGGAGAAGACGGATCGTCTATCCGAACGGTAGATCAAAAGTTATCTAAGAAATCGGAATTGAAAATCTAAGAACACTCACTTGGAAACTACCTCTAACTTCTCTTAATCTAGTGAGAGAATATGAATCTAAGAAAATGATAAAAGTCCCTTAGAAAATCTGAGATGGAAGTATATATAGTGCCCTTGGATCATTGACTAAGATGCCCTTCATTAAAACGCGCAAAAATACAAAAATTGCCCTGAAAATCCGAGAAATATGCACTGCTGTCGCCCAAGAGCTGTGCAGTTGTAGACCTCTCGGGCGACAGCTTGGTCGACAGAGAGCCCTCTTGTCGTCCAAGAGCTGAGCAACTGTTGACCAAGCTTGGTCGACAGCCAGCTCGACAAATGCCCGTCGATCCAGAGATGTTGGTCGACACATGTCTGTCTTCCAAAGAAAGAACCCGTGTCGCCCGAGGCCTTAGTCTCGGTCGATGCGTGACTTCCTTGTTTTTGTCATATCTTGAGCTATAGAACTCCGATCGACTCGATTCTTCTTTCGTTGCAACCCTCTCTTCAAGATCTTCAACATAAGATAGAATTTCTCCATTTTGCTCAACTCCAAAATTTGGAATTTTCTCGATCTTGCTCGTTTCTTCCTTATTTTGCTCGTTTTCACCTACAATCACAACTTCCTAGCCAAAAAGGGTTAAATACACAAAGTATCGCATTTTAGGGTAAAATATGAACATAATATCACCAAAAGCATATAGAAATGAGTGCTAAAACATGCAATTATGACCCTAATCACACCCCCAAACTAGATTGTTGCTCGGCCTCGAGCAACGAAGCGATAAGATAGGGGAATAATTGTATCGTTGAAGCATCAAGCACACAATCAAATGCCATATATACATCACCTAATATAATGCAATCTATCAATGTAGTATTATCTCATCAACCATTTACTTAACATCAATGCACATAAGATCAAATCAATGAGTCAAAATTCTCACTAGATAGTGTATCTCTCAAGCTCTCAAGTGTATGAGGTTCACTAAACATCACACATAGTACATCCACTACCATAAGCTTGATAAGAGTCTTAAATTCTCCACCACTTGACAAGTAACTCATCATCAAATCAAAGAGGACTTTTTATTTGGTTGTAGTATTGGCTCTTTGGTAAGGGTGGGATATTTTTGGATAGAAGTAACTATCGTACTAGTGGAGCAAGAGGTCAAGACTCTACTCTTCCAAAGATAAGTTGCAAGTGATCAAGTTGCAACACCATTTCAACCACATAACACTTCTTTTCACACTTCTTCCTTTCAAATATTTTTCCACTTCCTTTCTTTTGCAATTTTGCATCACATCACCAACACATTAAGAACATAAGCTCTTCTTCACATCTTTTCATTCAACAAAACTTCCATTTTTTTTACATCTTCATCTTTTGTTTCTTTCACTTTTCTTCACCATCTCATCCACCAAGCTTGCTTTCAAAGCACATGTAACCCTCATATCCTCATATAAGCTCCACTAGTAATAGGGAAAATAAGGCTCAAAATGAAGGATAATCAAGCTACAATCATAGGTTGCCAAAGAAAAGGCCAAAGGTACAAAGTGGCTAACTATGGAATCAATGTCATGGCATGGATAATTTGGCTAAGTGACTCATATAAAATCAAAGATGGCCTCAAATTATTTTTGACAACTCATTACAAAATGTGATCTCAAACAAGACTCAAATCAAGTTCTAGAGTGGAAATGCACCATGTGGATCTCACATAAAAAAATTGTCATCCGTTTAAGATTGAAACGGGAAAAATAGGCTCAAACCTCATGTGATAAGGTGACAATGACTCATATCCTATAAAAAATGTACACATCAATCATGTATTATGCATCAAAGAATCAACTACACTATAGACAAAAATGAATTAAGCAATATACACACTACACTTAACTATGCACAATCTACATCATCCACACAATCATAAGCATATCTCATGCCACACTACTCTCAAAACAAGCAACAATGGCAAAAAATAAACAAGCAAAACAAAGGCTCATCACTACAATAGGCATCAAATCATAAAATATTTCCAAAAATCATCTAAAAATAGCATTGTCATGAGAATGACAAAACGATCACACCCCCCCAAACTTTTTTGGACCATAGGTCTAAAAAGTTTGGCAAAGGAGTGGAGGCAAGAATCATGCAATGCACAATAAAGCTCAAAACAAATAACAACCATCAATACCAAGAAACAAAGCAAAACATCATTTAATAAGCAATAAGATCCATCAATCAACATCCATCACCAGCATAATCCATCCAAAAATAACTACCTAAGAAATAGCACAATCTTCAATCAATATCATTACAAACCAAATTAAAAACTAAGAGTTCGGAATAGAAGCGAGGGATAAAGATAGGGTTAAGAATGAGTTACCCATCCCTATAAAGTTAGATCGAAATCATCACTTCACGAAGGTGGGTAATGCTGATGAGTAAAGTGGCCTTCTCCAATGTGCTAGTTCATCATTGCACGCTGGGCTTCCAAAATCTCTTCCATGTTGTTGGACATCGTGTTAACATTCTCATTGATGGAATCCACGGTAGTGTTGAGGCGGAGATAACTATCGGTTATTCTTGTCATATCCGATCGAAGGAAGGAATAGTCGTTCCTCAGATCGTCCACATCCGTCCTCAATGATCGTACCTCGTGGCCCCACTCATCATAAGTCAATCCTTCAAACACATGTCCACCACCTTGATTATAATAATCCTCTTGCATTGGATCATGTCCTTCTTCTTGTGCTTCCCCTTGAGGATGATAGCTCGATTCACCCCTAGTTCTTTTAGATGACCTCCTATTAAATTCCTCTTTCACTCTAAGATACAGCGGAGAGTTAAGCTTCAAGTTTTCCTCCTTCGTTATACTCAACAAATCATAATCAAGTAAAGGAAAGAGATCACTTGAATTGGTACCTATGCAACAAATGGTGTTCCATCTTCTCTTATATATTTTTGACCTAACCATGTGTTCCAAATCAAGAGCCTCACCTTCACAAATCACTCTTCTTGTTGGATTCAACTTTTGAACAATATGAGTCATTATACAGGCATAAGAGCAATGAGTCCTTGTGATTTGTTGGCTGAGATTTTTGAGGAGATACGCACCAAAATCTGCCTTCTTGGATGTCAACATTGAGTGAAAAATACCTTCCAATCTAGCAAAAGCAGTTTTTGCTAAGATCTTATGCACATATGCTAAAATAGGATTAGCAATGTTGGAGGACCTTGAACTTTGAGCAACATATTTACCTCCATTCTAACTTATCAAATCTCATGTCTCTTGGGCCCGAGTGAACCTATCCCAAGAGTAGAAATCCTGCCTTCTCACCTTCCCAATGCAACCAAACATTTGATTGATTTGCTCAGTTGTTAGAGAATACTCCACAGTGTCGTTCCGGAATTTAAATCTGGTCGGCACCCCATCAATCTCTCTTATGTCTAATGTGCTCAAGAACTCGATGCATAAATCGTCATCGATCTCATAGCAAGGTATGGTGAGGAGGCCTTTCCAACCTATTCTGTCAAATAAAGTCTCTATATCATCACCGAAATGACATTCTCTGGGAACCCTCTTGTCATAATATCTACCCACGTAGTACTCTATATTCCACACATAACCAAAGACTTTAAAAGAGTTCTCATTATCACCCAAGTAGATTTGGTGATTAGATGGCTTATCTCCACACTTCTTAAAATAATCTTCATCCATATCGGGATCATTCCACTTCTTTTTAACAGAAGAACTTGAAGCTTTTTCTTTTCCTTTCTTACTCATCCTACAAAAGAAAATTATCAATTTCCATTTATCAACTCAAATTAGATTGAACATAAAGGAATTAATTCTTAGAAATAAGGAATTCATGCCTCAAAGAGTCATGCAAATGTTAAATGCAAATGAAGCCTCAAGTAAGCAAAATCATAGGTGAATCAACATAATCAACTCAACCTAGCAACAATATACTCATACCCATTAACATTTAGCATAACATTATCAAGACAACTCAATTTTAGCATGAATTTTCTTAAAATTCGTCACTATGCCTACCCCTATTTTTCAATCTTCAATTAAACTCATAATACTCAAAATTGGCATGCAATTGGGCTCCCAATGGATTACCCATCAACAATGTAGCATAAATGCATCATCAATTTCATAAAAACGGAAGAAAATAAAAAATCCCCGATTCACATGCTCAAGAACCCTAGAATTTTAAATTCAAAATCATTATAATGCCTCCATGGATTTCTTATAAAAGTGCAAGAAATAGGTAGAGGAGAGTGAGTAGAACATACCTGTAGAAGGATTAATCGAGAGGAAGTGTAGAATTTGAGAAGCAAAATTTCTTCTTCTTTCTTCTCTTTTTTTTGTGAGTTTGAGAGGGAGAGAGTGCAAGAATCTTGTATTCAAAGTGTGTGTTTGTGTGTGTAAGAGGGTATAAGAAAAAGTGAAAAGTGAGTGGGCTTACCTTGGAAAGTGTAGTCAAAATAGGGCCCACAATAGTCAAAATCCACACTCCAACGCGCGTGTGTCGACCAAGACGCTTCAGCCTGTCGACCAAGCTGGGCGACACCTCAGTCGCGCGTCCTCTGTCTCACAAGAGCGGTGGAGTTGTCGACCAAGATGGTCGACACCCTGGTCGACAGATGGCCCCCGTGTCGCACAAGAGAGGTAGGTCTGTCGTCCGAGCTGGTCGACACCTCAGGCGACAATTGGCTATCTTTCCAGAGAACCCGGGTGCGCGAAGGCCATCTTCCGAGGCTTTAGATGCTGTCTACCGAGGCCTTCAACTCCTACTTCGAAAATTTCATATTTTTACCCTTTTTCTTGCAATTTTCCTACACATCATTACTTAATACTCATAATATCACAAGAATATCCACACTCATGAATCAAATATGGGTAGCAAATTGACGAAATTTAGCACGAACACACCCCCCCAAACTTTTTCGGATTGTAAATCCTAATAAAGTTTGGAAAAGTGGTAAATTACACATTTGCTAGCACATAAAACCAAATAATCACAACTCTCAACTAAAAAACAAAAAATTCATCTAGATTATCTCATAAATTTACCTCTCAAACTCTTCCTAATCATTTAAGCACAAAACCAATCAAGCAATGATCATAAAAAATTTGCCTAAAATACCAAATAACCTCATGCTTCCATTCCAAAACAAAAAAATCAATCAAATCAAAACTAAAATCTAAAAGAAAATAAAGGATACAGATGGGTTGCCTCCCATCTTGCGCTTGGATTTAACGTCCCCTAGCCGGACGACTCTTAAGCTCAAGTAACATCAATATCAATGAGAGTTGAATGACGTACATCACTCAATTTCCTCTTCTAAAAATAAGCTTTCTTCACCATTTGTTTCACCCCCTTACCTTCATTTACCTTCTTCCTCTTTTCAAAAGGATCATCACTACTAGGCTCACTCTTGAGATCATTTTTTCTTAATTTATCCTTTTCTTCACTTGCCATATCATCTCGTACAACTTGGTTTAATAACCCTTCAATCTTCTTTGGGGAACTCTTGGAATTACCATGGATTTAAAAAGTGGCTTTCTCACTATTCATTCTAAGAGTATCCTCTCCTCGCTTAATATTAATTAAAGCATCCGATGTAGTAAGAAAAGGTCTCCCAAAAATGATAGGATTCCCCAAATCTTCTTCAATATCTAGCACAACAAAGTCAACAGCATAGACGAAATTACCAACATGAACAACCACATCCTCTATAATTCCCCTTGGTCTCACTTTTGAACCATCGGCCATTTGCAAATTCATTTTTGTTGGCTTCAAGTCATGCAAGCCCAACTCATTGGCAATAGAAAATGGCATCATGTTAACACTTGCGCCCAAATCACACAAAGCCCTTATTTCCTTGCTTTCCTTAATATGACAACTCAATGTGAAACTTTCCGGATCTCTAAGCTTTTGTGGCAAATAATTTTGTATCAACTCACTACTCTTACGAGTAAGCTTAACCATTTCCGGTTCATTTCCTTTCTTCTTCTTTGTCAAAGCATCTCTCAAGAACCTTGTATAATTTGGCATTTCTTCAATGGCTTCATGAAAAGGCATCTTTGAATAGAACTTTTTGAAAAGTTCAAAGAACTTCTTGAATTGATCATCAAGCTTATTTTTCATTCCTTTTGAAATTTTCACCTTCACCTCTTTTTCCACTTTCCCTTCTTCCACCTTTCTTTCCACACCCCCTATTTTATCTAATCCCTCAAATTTTTCTTTCTCTTCTTTCTCTTTCTTCATCACCATATCTTCTACCCCCAAGTCTTTCTCATTACTCCTTACCAATTTCACATCCTCACAACGAAATACTTCTTCCACCATCTCATCATGAAAAACTTTTAAAGGAGAATTCCCTACAACCCCATTTTCACCCTCCACACATGATATCAAATTACAATGCTCACGAGGATTAATCTCGGTTGTAGAAGGGAACTTACCTTTATTCACTTGTGGACTTAAGGATGAAGCAATTTGCCCCATTTGAAATTCCAAGCTCTTGATTTGATTACCTTGTGAAGCATACAAGTCATCAAACTTCTTGTTCGTTTCACTATTCATCTTTCTAAATTCCACTCTCATATCTTCCATGTTCTTCAAAATCAATGCCAAGGAGTTCTCCACACTCCCCTTACCCTCGTTATTAGGCGGCTTTGATCCCGGATCAATCCCTGGTGGCAATTGGATTGTTCCCTTAGGATTGGCGTATGAGAAATTCTCGTGCCTTCTATTAGGATTGTAAGGAGGATTTCCTTGATTTGGATATGGACTTCCTAGGTTTCTAAACGGTGGAGCAACATACGACCTTTGATTGTTTTGATAAGAATTGTTGAATTGCGGATGACCCATATAGTTTACTTTCTCTTGAGTGGAGGTAGGAGGAGGAGGAAGACTCTCGACAATGCTAACTTGCATAGGAGTTGGAGCAAGATTTTGATGTTGGCCTCCATAGACCAAATTACACACATTAGTCAATCTTTCTTCAAGAAGTGCAACTCGATCACCTGCTCCATTGCTAGACTCTCTTTAGAAAGTATCATTTGCAGCTATGTTCTCAATGATCTCATTCACTTGACGAACGGTCTTCGTCCAAACCGAGCCTCCGGCACAAGAATTCAGGTAATTCTTGTCTCCTTCATGCAATCCTATTGTGAATGTCAAAAGTATATCTTCATCCCTCAAACCATGTTGAGGACAAGCCAACAACTAGGTTCGGTACCTCTCCTATTCACTAGATATGGTCTCTCTCGCTTTTTATCGGAAATTTTTCATCTCTTCTCTCGCCTTAAGCATCTTTGATGGAGGATAGAATTTCTTAAGAAATTGGGAACTCAACTCCTCCCTAGTGGTAGCTTTAGGATTCATAGCTCAAATCCATGCTTTAGCTCTCCCTATAAAAGTGAAATTGAAAAATCGGAGCTTCTTCTCACTATCCGACATTCCTTTGTACTTGATCGTATCACATATCTCCATGAAGTTATTTAGGTGCGCATTTGGGTCTTCTCGATCACTAGATCCTTCAAATGGAGACTCCTTTAACAACTTCAAAAGATTCGTATTAAGCTCAAACTTTTCAGCATCAATAGGCGGTCTTTCTATTCCATCATATTGCTCATTAACTCTAGGCTCAAAATAATCTCGCAGCAATGGTTCATGGTTTTGAGGTGGGTTTATGATTTGTGGTCTTTGGTGTTGAGGTGGTGGTGGGTATGGATAGTATGGGTAATTATATGGTGGTGGTGGGTAGTATGGTTGGTTAATTGGGTAATTGAGGTAGTTGGGATATTGTGGTGGATAGTAAGGTTGATTTGGTGGTGGATAAGGTGGGTATTGGTGTGGTATAGGTTGTGGTTGAAGTGGAACCTCTCTTTGAGCAAAATTCTCTTCTCCTTGATGTATTTGTCCTCTTAAGGGCTCTTCTTCTCTTATCTCCTCTCGAGCTTCGTTCATATTATTCTCCATGTTGATTTGATTCAAACGAGCTTCTCTCCTTCTTCTTCTTAGGCTTCTCTCAAGATCCGATTCAAAAGGTAGAAGATCTCCCCCTTGACTTCTTGTGTGCATACACCTAAAAAGAATCAAGTATCAAACTTCTCACACCAAAAATAGTAAGACAAAATAAAAAACAAGAACAACTATCAAGCAACCAAACAAACAAGCTGTTTCCCCGACAACGGCGCCAAAAAACTTGTTTAGCCAAAATGTGTCTACGTGCAAGTGTACACGATCGTTATTGCAATGGCAAGCTTAACCAAGTTTATTTTATATCGAACCCAAAGGAAATGGGGATTTGTAAGGTAAGACTATTGTTCTTGATTCAAAAACACAAAGCAAATAAAGGGATTTGGTATCTATGTCTACTAGTGCGTCAAACTTGTAAACTACCTATCACCTTTATTCACAAAGTGAGCGAGTAGTGTGAGAAGTGTATTAGTGTACTATCCTATGTTTCATGTGGTGAAGCATCACTTACTCATGCATTGAGGTATTGTACAATCAATAGGCAAACCACTTTAATATGCGAAGGTCTCCCTAAATGCACATAAGAGCCTCTAATTGTCTTTCCAATTCTCTAAGGTAATTCTCACTATCTTAGGAATTTTAACAAACACTTAGTATGCAATGACCTAATACAAGAATGTTTTAGGTAAATAGCCCAACTTTCGTATGAGACAAAGTCCTAATGGCCCATACAATCAATTATGCATATAAGCATTCATACAAACCATTAAAGTAGAGAATTGATCATACAACATCTCAAGCATTCATAAGATCAACATAAACACCACACTAATCAATAGGAATCATACACACAAAGGAATTAGCCCATGGAATTTAATAAGCAAAATAGAAATTGAAGTAACTACATTCATCATTATGCAGGAATTGTAAAAGTATACAAGAATTTACCTATTACAAGTGGAATTGAAAAGATACAAGATTACCTCTACAAGCTAGAAAATGATCCGACAATAGAAATTTAAAATCAATCGGTAGAAATGTAGCTTTAGCTATGCTAAGAATGATGGAGAAGACAGATCGTTGATCTGAATGGTAGATCAAAAGTTATCTAAGAAATCGGAATTGAAAATCTAAGAACACTCACTTGGAAACTACCTCTAACTTCTCCTAATCTAGTGAGAGAATATGAATCTAAGAAAATGATAAAAGTCCCTTAGAAAATCTGAGATGGAAGTATACATAGTGCCCTTGGATCATTGACTAAGATGCCCTTCATTAAAACGTGCGAAAATATGAAAATAGCCCTGAAAATCCAAGAAATATGCACTGCTGTCGCCCAAGAGTTGTGCAGCTGTCGACCTCTCGGGCGACAGCTTAGTCGACAGAGAGCCCTCTTGTCGTCCAAGAGCTGAGCAACTGTCGACCAAGCTTGGTCGACAGCCAGCTCGACAAATGCCCGTCGATCCAGAGATGTTGGTCGACACATGCCTGTCTTCTGAAGAAGGAACCTGTGTCGCCCGAGGCCTTAGTCTCGGTCTCGATGCGTGACTTCCTTGTTTTTGTCATATCTTGAGCTCTAGAACTCCGATCGACTCGATTCTTCTTTCGTTGCAACCCTCTCTTCAAGCTCTTCAACATAAGATAGAAATTTCTCCATTTTTCTCAACTCTAGAATTTGGACTTTTCTCGATCTTGCTCATTTCTTACTTATTTTCCTCATTTTCACATACATTCACAACTTCCTAGCCAAAAAGGGTTAAATACACAAAGTATCGCATAATAGGGTCAAATATGAACATAATATCAACAAAAGCTTATAAAAATGAGTGTTAAAACATGTAATTATGACCCTAATCAGTTGTACTTGGCATTTTAATGTGTCGCTGTTGCTTTACTATCTAAACTTCGTACTTGTAATATGAGTAAAAAATAATGTAATGTTTGCGTATATAATGAATAAAGAAAAGAATTAGTTCATGTCTCCCTTTTTCATTAATAATGTTTAATAAAAAAATTAAATTTTTTCTTGAAACAGACTTTGCTCCGTACTTTTCAAAAAATTTGACTCATTATTCAATTCCATTTTATGTTTATTAGGAAAAAATATTTGAGTAATCTGTGTATCCATCCTCATGGTTAGTTAGATAATTAATGGAATTATACATGATTGATGTGCTTAATCGTCACCTGCATTGATGTTATTAAAAAAATAGCTTTGTTTATGTGGAGATCGATGAATGTTATGTGGTTCCTATGAAATGTCTAAAAACGAATGAGTGAAAGATTATAAAAAATTTGCAAGTATGTGGAGATCGATGATTTGATGATTGTCAGAGTATTGTTATTCTTTGTTGTTGATTTAAGTATGACTATAGAACATTCATCAACATTTAACCAGGCATCATTTTTATCATTTGCCCAATAATCATTGCTTCATTAATAATTCTTTTGTGCAAATAAACTAGTTCATTTACAACAATGAGAACATTGAGTATTACACACACAAATTATATGAGTGCGACTAAACTAATTCTTTTGTCACTATTGTATAGACAAGTGACATGACAAATATAATTTTTTTATCATTTTTATTTTTCCTTAAACATTTTACATTTTCTCTTTTCTTGTCGAAAATAAATTTTATTAGTAGAGTAAAAAATTACTCAAAACTAAAAGATCATGAGAATTCTATAAAAGATATAAGAGACGGTCACCTCTTACTATGTATTTAAATACCCAATATGATATAAATATTTACAAGCAAGCTTATCTTCCAAACAAAATAAAATACATTATTTTTCTACTAACTTGTTCTTCTTGATTTCTATGTCATTGTAGATATGAAGTTTTCTAGATTAATCCATTTAAATTATATCACGCATTTCCAAATACATTCCACAACTTTCATTTTTTTGTCCTAGAAATTCTTCACTTTTGAAAGAAATGTTTTACCAACTTGATTAGGGTGGTCATCTCAAATTCTAGCAATGTCTAGTAGTCTTACTCAACCTTGTGTATGTGATTGTCAAGCTTTCTCTTGAGGGGATCTTTCTGTTCAAAATTTTCCAAGTCATTGTTGCCATTTTCAATGGGACTAATTAATAGCTCCATAAACCTACAGAATGTGAATAGTTTCATTCATATTAGAGTCATGCACAATTATGGTTGTATTTATTTGTTAAATTAAGCACTTAGTTAATTAAACGTTTAGATATGACACGTGCTATAAATTCAAGAATCTCATTTTTTTCTAACATAGTTAGTTAGTTGAAGCATCCAAAAGCTTCAATTTCTGCTCTCATTTTTTTTTATCACCAAAAAGAAACTTTTATTACTTTAACGAACAAACTCAGGGTATAAGAGATACCCTTTACACCAATAAACAATTTAACACTCCAAGTTATTACTTCTATATTTGCTCTCATTTAATAAATACGTAACATATTCTTCATGCAAAGTTTTATATAAAGAAAATTTTAATTTCACATTTGTGTTCAACAATACGTATATTTCAGAATAGAAGCTAGAATATCTTTTAATTTTTTTCAACTTCTTCTAATTTAACTGCTTTTTTCATAATAATGTGCTATGTCCAGACCATAATTTAAGAAAGAAATGGCAAGAGATGATACTCTTATCTCAGCCGCGCGCAATCAAATTTTAATTGTTTCAATCGAATGCCACTGATATTGAATTATATCATCAACAAGAAAACAAATTCATTAATTTATTTGCATCATTTAACATTGAGCTACATCAGCTCTATATCATCCAACATAAAAATTTCAATGGTTGATGACTCTTTCTCCTTTACAATACTATAAATACTCATTCAAGTTTCAATGTAATTCCACCATATAAATAGAGCTCTATTACATTAAAAAACCAAAAACACAAATAGAGAAATCCACCACAAAATAATCCAGAAAAAAGAAAAATATCATCTTCTTCTTCATCCTACAAAAAGCAAAAACAAATAAAAAATTCTCACATACTATTCTCGACTATTCTTAACAAAAAAATATTAAAAAAAATTTAAAAAAAGTGCCTTAAAAAATCAATATATACAGAGCAGGGGCGGATTAATGAAGGGGCTGCACTGAGCTTAGCCCAATGCAAGCCCAAAATTACTCCACTAATATATAGGCCCAGGTTAAATGCACCCACGAGTATTTGGAGTGCACACACCTAAATATATAATTATGTATATAATATACTAAATGACTAATATGCTCTTGTTACTTGATAAATCTAATTATGTTGATATAACCATCACCTTTATTCATAAAAATTCGATAGTTTCAAAAAAATAAAAATAAAAGAACCTTAAGAAAGACAATAACTGCTTATATTCATATGTGGTTTTAATTTCCATACGCATTTGTCAAATATCGATTCAAGGTTAACATATCCATCTGTATTAAATATTAGTTCAACATTTATCCCCTCACAAATTTCTAAAACAAAAATTCTGTTGGTGATGTTGAAAGCTTATTAACATTATTATGATTGCATTGTTAGTTGTATCCCCATTTAATTAGCATAAAATTTAGACAAAAACTTGTATGAACCTGAGTTCACGGTGAATTTGGATTCTCAAATATCACTGTTATGTGTATACACTATCACTGTTATGTATATTCACTGTCACTGTTATGCATATACACTATCACTGTTAAAAAATCAAAGATATTTTTATAACAGTGATGATATATAGGAATAATAGTGATAGTGATTACACATGACAGTGATACGAGTTCATGTGAACTCGAGTTCACAAGAGACCTACTCTAAAACTTAAATTCATTCAACTATAATTCAGATTTTTTGACCAAGTCATTAATAGTTCACAAAATTTTATCTCATTTTCCTTGTGAATATAAAAAAAATATTGGAGTTAAAAAAAATCATAAACACAGCAGGAATTTAACCAAGATTTTGGCAAAAGAAATCGAAATCTTTAAAAAAATATAGCTTTCTGCTATGATTTTCTACTACTAACCCATTCGAATACAATACATATTTTTAGCCATGGTGGAGACCTTTACGAAAAAAGAATCGCTAAATAGGAATGAGACCTATTTCACAACTCTCTTGATCGTACAAACAGCTTGGTGGAGATTATGCTTAAGCAATGACAACGCTTTGGGAGACGATGCAGCGTTGCCGGTAATGGAGGCGTGAAGGGGATGGATTTCGGCCAAGGATTTTATAGTTTTCTTCGAATGGAAAATGTGGGTGCACGATTTGTGTCATAAAAGGAAGGGTAATTTTTTGAAATTTTATGTAGGTTCACTCAATTCTTGATGAGTGTACTCATCAAGTGTGCGCACTCCAAACACTTGTGGGTGCATTTAATCTGGGCCTAATATATATAATTTTACAGCTAATTATTTGAAGTTAGCCCAATTCACTTAATTTATAAAGCCCAAACTTAAATCCCAAATAAATATTTAAGGGCCTAGGTTATAAGCACCCACTCTTGTTTGTAGTACACACATCCAATAATTTATTTGTTGAGTATCTTGGCCGAGATTTTGATGTGTGCAAAACAATATGTTTAAATTGTGTAATTTGATTTAACACTTGTGCTAAGGAAATTGGTGTTTGAAATTTATAGTTGTAAGTGAAGTCTGCAGCTGTATACTTGATCATTCTACAGCTAGACATGACCCTATAGCTGTAAAGTTTCTCTACAGCCAATTTTTCTTCTTGACAGGACTCTACAGTTGTAAAGAACCGTTTGAAGAGATGGTACAAGTCAGAGATTTTTGAAGATAATGAAGTCCCTTAAGCACAATTAGTGTAGCTCTAATGCACTCACTAAAAAGTACTTAAGTGGAGGTTATTTCTTTAATTCTGGAGGATAATGAAGATTAGTTACAAGACAGCCAGAATTCTGAAGAAAAGGACAATAGTACAATCAGTACTCTCCTGTGTGAAGGATGAGGACCACTTCACACATGCCATATGGAGAGAGAGGAGCCTTATCTGGATTTCAAATTTGAATTTCCAACGGATAAGTCACACCACTCAATCTATAAATAGAAGAAGTCATCAGAGGAAGCAATAATAACAATTCTGAGCACACAAGCATTCTGCCTAAGCAAGTCTACAACCAACAAATTTCTGAGAGAGCCTTATTTATTCTTATTCTTTGTGATTCATAGGATAATTGGTTAGGATTTTCTTAGAAAGAATCACACCCTTTTGTTGTTGTTCCCTCACATGTTTTAATTTCTACTTAGTGTAGATATCTCTTTATGAGGTTTTGTTAAACTCTTTGTGAGTTACATTCTGAGTGAATAGGGTAGTTTAATCTCTTTTTATAATAGGAATCTGAGTGATCTAGTTCTAAGGGGGAACTACTTGTATTGATCTAAGTGATCTCATCTTAGTGAATTTGGCACCTGAGTGGTGTAACAGTGGATGTAGGTGGTCTTTTTATAGACACTGAACCACTATAAACCTGGTCTATTTACTTTCTGTCATTTATTTTTTTGTTCTGCATATTTAATTTACTTGTTACATTGATTATTCCTTTGAAACCTGAGTGCATAAAAACTTTGTGGTTTTCACAAAGAGAAACTGAGTCTATAGCTGTAGACTTTCATAAGTCACTCAACTATTAAGTTTGTTAATATTCTTTTTCATTAACAGTCACTTTTATTCCACTGCACATTAGATTATTTTGAATGCAATTTTAATTGTGAGAACTCCTCTGATACTTTGTCTACAAGTGATCTTTTATTTTGCAAAGTTTTTTAACTCTGCAGCTGCAGACTTTTCAAGTCCACAGTTGTAACCTTTGTGGTCCAGTTTCTAAAACTCTTGTAGACTTGTTATTTTGAACTTTAAAAAGGCTACTGTAAGGTTCTAGAACCCCTCTTTTTGAAAAGTTTGAAAAATCTAATTTTGGACTCAAGGTCTATTCACCCCCACTAGACCTTGACCACTTTAAGGGACCAACAAGTGGTATCAGAGCAGTTGGCTTGCCATTGCTTTGATCAATACCTAGCTAGATCCTTTTTTATTTTGAAAAACACACCTGCATACTTGCATTGCTCACAAGATGGTGAAATCCAAGGTTCCAATGTTCTCTGCTGAGGACTATGATGAATGGAAAATTAGAATGCAAACACATTTGTCTACAATCAATGATGAGATGTGGTCTATCATAGAGGATGGCCCTATACCTATGGTGAAGGTCAATACTACAGCTGATCAGTCAGCTGGACTAGCTCAGATTATCCCCAAACCCAGAAGGGAATGGACTGAGGATGAAAAGAAAAGGTCCAATCTTGACAATGTTGAAAAGAACACTATTTGTCATTCACTTGAAAAAATTGTGTTTAGCAAGATCAAAAGCTGTAAAACTGCAAAAGGCATATGGGAGAAGTTGGAAATGATTTGTGAAGGAACTGAACAAATCAAGGAAAATAAACTCATGATAGCAGTTCAAAAGTTTGAGAACTTCAAGATGAAATCTGGTGAAACTCTTGAAAAGTTTGAGTCAAGATTCATTGCGATTCTCAATGAGCTAGAATCACTTGGTAAAGATTACTCACAAAGAGAAATGAACATGAAGGTTCTTAGAGGCTTACCTTCTGAATGGGACATGAAGGTCATTGCTATGAGAGAATCAAAGGATTTATCTAAGATATCCACCTTTGAACTCTTTTCAGACCTCAAAGCTTATGAATTTGACATAAGCAGAAGAAAAGAACCGGACAGCAGTAAGGTTACAGCTCTAGTGGCTGACAACTCTACAGCTACAAGTTCTGATGATGAAGACTTGGCTCTTTTTATAAAGCAGCTCAAGAAATTTGGCAAATGGACCAAGAAGAAGCAGTTCACACCAAAGGAAGATGGTAAGGTGAAATCTACAGCACCTAACTACACTTATTTGTGCTATAACTACAAAAAACCAGGACATTACATCAAGGATTGTCCTTATCCCAAAGCTGAGAAGTACACTGATGAAAAAAAGATAATCCGGAAAGATAGAAAGAAAAAGTTTGACAAGGAGAGAATTAGAGCACTACTTTCTGAGTTTGATAAAAACCAGGAAGACTTTCGCTCTTGTTCTCAAAAGTCAACTGCAGATTTAGAAGACTCTGACTTTACAGATTCAGATGAGGAAGCCCTGATCTGTCTTATGGCTAAAGATGAAGAAGTATGCTCATCATCATCAAGTTATATTACAGAAAAGGATTCTTCCAGTGACATGCTAAGTGCAATCCAATGACTACAAGAAGAAAATGAAAATCTTAGAAGAGATAATCATATTAGAAGAGAACATGTGAAAGCTTTGTTAGCTGGAGTGGAAGATGCTGAAAATCAACTGCAGATTCTACAAGAACTGAAGGAAGGTTAGAGTTGTCTGAAAAATGACAATGAAGAACTCTTCAATGAAGCAAGTTGTAGAGCTGCAGATTGTGCTAAATTGTAGGAAACAATCAGAACTCAAGAACTTATGATAGCTGAGCTTGAAGAAAGCAATGCTTATTATCAAAAGAAGCTAGATTATTTTGGAAAATCATCCAAACAATTGAAGAAGATGCTATCTGAGCAAAGGCACTCAAAAGACTTGACTGGAATAGGATATAATCCTTGTGTCTGGATGAAATACTTGCAAAAGTCAATTCCAAGACCTGAAAGAAAGTTCATCAAAGAATCAATCCCTGAAGAAACTGTAAACTCAACCCTACAGCTAGAAGATTTGAAATTCTTGAACTCATTCAAAGAATTGTCATCAAGAAGACAACAAAAGATCAAGGAGATCATGGAAGATACTGAAGAAGATATTTCAAACATGTTGCAAAACATGATTCTGAAACCAACTACAGAATCAAATATACAATCAGAAGAAGAAGTCTTTCATAGATTGGATATGGAAAGAAGACTCAACTTTTATAGATTCTGGAATGGAAATATGTCAGATATGTCTCCCTCTTCAAGCACTCAAAGAGGAGGATCAAGAAAAATTGTAGAATTAACAACTCTACAGAAAGGCTTGGATTGCAAAGAGTAACACAGGAGGAAATCCAAAGCATTGGATTTCTAAATAACTCATTTTTTTTTGCAGGGACATGTTACAACCACCAAAAGAGAGATTTGGTACATTGACAGTAGTTGTGCAAGACATATTACTGGAGATAGAAGTTTGCTACAAAATGTGAAAGATCATAAAGGTCCTAAGGTTGTTTTTGGTGATAATGTCAGTGGAACAACTAAAGAATCAGGATGTCTACTCAAAGGAAATCTTCAGATCAATTATGTTTTCTTGGTAGATGGTTTAAAGCATAACTTGCTTAGTGTGAGTCAATTTTGTGACAAAGGCTACACTGTAGACTTTACACATGACACTAGCATAGTCAAAGATGTTGAATCCCAAACCACTTTACTAACAGGAACTAGAAAAGGGAATATTTACATTATGGAGTGGAACTCTACAGCTGAAACTACCTGCTTTCTAGCTAACAGTTTCAATGAAGTTAGTTGGCTATGGCACAAAAGAATGAATCACATAAACTTCAAAACCATGAATGAACTTGTGAATAACAGGCTTGTAAGAGGTTTGCCAAACACTAAGTTCAGGAAGGAACACCTATGTGAAGCTTGTGTCAAGGGGAAACAAATCAAGAAGACTTTTAAAAGCAAGACACACCCAAGCACTTCAAGAATACTTGAATTACTGCATATGGATCACTTTGGACCCATAGAACTAGTAAGTATAAGTGGGAAGAAGTATACTTTCGTTTTTGTAGACCATTACTCAAGATTTTCTTAGACAGTGTTTCTAAGAAAGAAGAGTGAAACTCTACAGCGGTTACCAGAAATGTTGAGATGGATTCAAAATAAAAAGAATTTGAAGATTGTGAAGATCAGATCAGATAGAGGAACATAATTCACAAATCAAGTTATTGAAGAATATTGTTCACTATATGGCATAATGCATGAATACTCTGCAGCTAGAACCCCACAGCAGAAAGGAGTTGCAGAAAGGAAGAATAGAACACTCAAAGAAGCTGCCAGAACAATGATTGTTGAAGCAAAGTTACCTAAGAAATTTTGGGCAGACGCAACAAGCACTGCATGCTATACTCAGAATAGATGCTTGATTGTTAAGGATCATTAGAAGACTCCATATGAGTTATGGAAAGGAAGGACTCCTAATATCTCTTATCTACATATTTTTGGATGTAAATGCTTCATACTGAATAATGGGAAAGAACACCTTATGACTTTTGATTCAGAGTCAGATGAAGGTATCTTTCTAGATTATTCTAATGTTAGCAAAGCATTTAGAGTGTATAACAAGAGATTAATTATTGTGGAAGAGTCACATCATGTTGTTTTTTATGAACAAAATAATTCTCCTGAAGAAATTGTTGAAGACTCTAAAGAGGACAACTCTACAGTCACAAGTCAACAGCAGTATGTTGAGATCAAAACTCCTGTAGATTTGACCAACAAAGGCTTTGACACTGTGATAATTGAGTTACCTCCATCGGAGAATGTTGAAGACTTAGTCTATGAGAATGTTCATTACTGTCTCACCCACATCCCTGGAGCATATAATGATAAAATTGTGCAAGAGTTCTATCAGAATGCAGAAGCTAATGTGGAAAGGAAGACAACATCAGTCAAGCTGCAAGAAAGAAAGGTCAATATCACAGTTGATGATATTTACAAAGCTCTACACCTACGGACTGGAGGAGATGCTCATGAAAATCTCAACTTTGCTGATGAAGATGAGAAGTATTAGAAGAGATTCACTGCAAAGAAGCCATTTCCAAAGAACTGGAAGAGGACATTCAAGAAGACTGATTTAGCAGTTGAGTATGTCTATCTTTATGAAGTTATTGATAAATGTTTATTATGTAGAACTGGTGCTCATGATACTGGCACTATTCTTATGTGGGATCTGATGATAGCTTTTGTTAAGGAAGTAAAAGTTAATATTGGAGAACTTTTACTGAGAAATATAGGAAATGATGTAGTAAAGGCAGGAAGGAACAAAGGTTTTGGTTTATTCTTGAACTACATACTGAAGTGTTGGGACAATCTGAGTATTTTGATTAGATCCCAAAACCCCTGATGAATTTACCTAAGTACAGTTGTTCAGGTTTGTCTAATTCAGGATAGTTAGGTTAGAAATTCAGTTTAGGGGGAACGTGCTGAAGACTGAAGAATATTGGAGTCGACCCAATTCACTAAAGTCCGAAGTACAATCCATCCTGAAGAAGTCAGAGTCAGTCTTCCTGAAGATTTCCTGAACTGAAGCTGAAGAATGAAGCCTGATGATCCTTCCTGAAGACAATCCTGAAGTACCATTGGCTGATGTTTCTACTGAGTACACTATGCATACTCAGGACAGAACTTAGTCAGTGAAGAGTAAATGTAACCTATCAGGCTGTGCTGAATGCACATAAGACCTGACTTAGGCATTGGTTCAGTTTACCTGAATCATGTAAGTCCAAAGTAAAAAAGTTATTTATGCTATGGGACAAGAGACAAATAGAATGTCAGCAAGACTCCGATAAAGACAATCGTTCAGGCTGAGTTATTAACAAGAGACTCAGAGTACTGAATGTACGAGGAAGGACAAATGTCAGAAGATCAACTAGCCGTTTGAACGGAAAGCCAATGATCTTTCGACACATATGTACGGAGTCTGCGTAGCATTTAATGCGGCATTTAATGCGTCTCAGAGTTTCAGGCGGCGGGACAAAATCGCCAGATTAAGCATGGTGGTTAGGTCAACAGTACATCTAGCCTGCGACCACCCTAAAATAGGAAAGATTTGGGTAGATCTCCTCCAACGGATCTATTTTGAATCTTGCCTATAAATATGGAGAGCCTTGCACCCATTTAAGGCTAACGGGAAATTTCCAAGCGAAAGCTCTCAAGAATCCAAGCACTCAAAGCATACTTTGAACAACACTCTGCAATTAAATTTCCCTAGTGTTGTAGTAGGATTCTCTCTGTATTTGCTTAGATCGATAGCTCTAATATTTAGCATTATTTTGTATTGCTAGAGCTTTCTTAGTTGGAAACCAAGAATACCAAACCACTCAGGGTGTGAGATTTGTTGGTTTGAAGGACTGGGACTTGTAAAACGCCCAGGGGTCAGTTCCTAAGAGATGAAGTTGGCTATTCGTGTCACTTGGCATGTAAAACCCAAGTACCTATCCTCAGGGTTTTGAAGATAGCTTCCTGTTAAATCAGGCCGTGGACGTAGGAGTTGGTTATCTTCGAACCACGTTAAAAAGACCCTTGTGTGCTGATTTACATTCCTGTTCAGGATCATAACTGTCATCATACTAAACTGAACAATCTGATTTATTTTTATATTCAGGACTGAATCAATCATCCTAAATCTTAATACTGTGCACTCAGCCTTAACCACCAGTTTACTAAGCAAACTCAGAGAAAATATTTTCAGAAACTAAAACGAGTAGAAACTAAGGGCTCACTTTCCCCACGTACTCTAGCTCACTGAGATAGTAGTCCAACTGACTTGCTTCCGAGCGGTCAGTAGGTTTGTTATCTCTACTGAGCTTCTGAGCAAATCACTCACACTCAGCTTATCTGACTCGTTACTGAACCGTCCCTGCTGCCCCTGCGGACAGCTTACTGAGTAATTCAGGAAATCCTGACTGAGCGTGTTAAAGCATTTTTCTGAGTCTTTCAGAAAAATCTGACATCAGTGTATTCCCCCCATACACTGATTATACTCATTTCGGGACCAACATGAAGGAAGTTGGATTCTCTTTATTTAATGGGCATGAAGGACAGCCTATTCTGACTCATAGAATCATTGGGAAGGCCAGTTTTAAGAGAGGAGCTGTGGATGTTCCTATGGCTCCCAAATCAAAGAAAAAAAGAAGACTAAGTCTAAGGGAATGACACTCACAATTATCAGATCACCAAAACAACCTGATAAAAAAAAGAAGAAAAATGTAAGGAGAAAGCTTTTAGTGGATGAACCAACTGATTCAGAGAATGAAATTGATACAGAAAAGAGGCAGAAGAAGTTTCATTCTAAGAAAGTAGATGAAGTTGAAGCTGACAAGTCTACAGCTGTAGACTTGCCAACTGTACAGTCTGAGGTACAATTTACTGAAGACAGATTGAAGATGTTGGAGTACCTGAACCTGAAACTGAACAACTCCCTGTTGTTCCAGTTGAGAGGGTTGAAGGTTTTGAAAAAGAAAGGCAAAAATTCGATGACTGGAAGATAGTCAGAGAAGAATTGGATAAGTTGACAGTTGAGAAAAAAATTTGTTCCAGTGGGTAGTTGACTGGACAAATTGTAGTGATGTGAATGAACTAATGAAGCCAAATTTCCTTAATGACTTTATTGCTGAGAAAAGAAGAAAGGATAAAGGAAAAGGAAAGCAGATTATTGCTGAAGAATTAGCAAAGTAGAAAATCACCAAGTCAGCAGCTGAAGCTTTAAGAGTTGCAATCATGACTGAGGAAGACCCAGAAGCTTAATTTCCAGAAACTGAGTTAGAAGTTGTAAGCTCAGAAAGTGAAGAAGAGATGCCACAAAGAACTGGTGAAGGAAGTCACTAAATAGTTGAAGCAGAGGGCTTAACTATTCTGGCTAAGGAGGCTATTCTATTGGAATTTGCAGGAGCTAGTGCTGCAGATCCTGTGAATATTGAAGAAGCAAATCCTACTGAAGAAGAAACTTAGAAAGAAAAAGAAACAAGAAAAGATGATTCACCTTGCAAAGAGCCCAAGGATAAATCTGATATTGATGAAGGTGGTGATGATGATGCACCAATGGGTGGTGCTCAAGCAAAGATAGTTCAAACTATTGTTCAAACAAACTTGGAGGCTCAAGTTGATGAGCAGATTGTTGAGGATACTTCCAAGGAGATTGATGAAAGTGCAAAGGACATGTCAAACCTAATCACAAGCATTTTTAATCAACCTCCTCCTGCAATGTTTACTCTAGAAGAAATTTATCAAGAAGGAACTCCCCCACTGCAGAGTTATTCAGCTCTTGAAAGAGAAAATGCTGAAAATATGGATGACTACATTGCTGATTTCTCTACAGATAAGATGGAAGTGATTATGACTCCTAGCAAGAGAAAGGCTTCCACTGAAGACTCTACAGCTATAGAGTTGGTGCCTTCCAAAGCTCAGAATGTCATAAAGGGAAAAGAATTGATTATAAGAGAAAGAGACTCTGAGGAAGAGGACAGTGATTCAAATACAAGGATGACACCTAAAGAGGTTGTATCCCAATTGAAAAAGACGGAGGATTCCCTGAAAGGAATTGAAGCTGAAATTCTCAAATAAGTCAAGAGAGTACTTGATGCTATCATTTCTCAAAGTCTGAAGAGAGGTATGGAAGACTTAGTAAAGAAGTTTGAAGAGCGAAGCCTGGAAGAGAAGAAAATTCTTGAAAAGAATTTCAAAGCTGTTGTGGACAGTTTACTGGCTCAGAATGAATTAATAAGGAAGGATGTTATTAAGAAGACAAGAGAAATGACTACTCTACAGTCCGATATCAATCTGATGAAAGATGATTCTTTCAATTTGAAGGTTGAAGTGAAGAGTATGAAAAATGAGATGACCAAGATGATAACTGGGAATGAGAATCTGAAAAATGATCTTATGAGCAAGCTTAACACCATTTTGTCACACATTGATGTTTGCAAAAAGGGGGAAAGAAAGATTGAAGAAGAAATTAAAGAAGGAGAAAAAGTCACTGAAGACATTCTTGAAAATGTGAAGGATATTGGAAAGTCTTGGGCAAAGGAACTTGAAGCTGCCAAATCCAAAAACTTGTCCATGAGATTGGGAGATCAATCAGAAGAAAAGTCTCAACCTGAGCAGATGAAGGGAAGCTCTAAAGGAAGCAAAATCATAAAGCTCCCTAAATCTATAGTTCAGAAACCTACAGCTCACTCATCTCAGAAACCTTTTGGTTATTGGGAATAGACAGTAAAAGAATCAAGAGAAAGAAAGAAAGAGAAAGAAGAAAAAGAGAAGGAAGAGAAAGAGAAACAGAGAAAGAAAGAGTTTGAAGAGTCTACAGCTGTTGTCACTACTCAACCATTGAATGTTCAACCATTAAGCATGATACCTACTGAAGATTCTGATGAGAGGGTAAAGCAAATGAAGACTGAGTTTGATAACCTTTGGAAAGAATTCTTGAGTATATGCAGCAGGCATACAGTCATTAAGAGGATTAAACTCAAGAAAGATAGATTCCAGAAGTTCAAAGACCTGAAGGCTGATGGATCTCTATACAAAGGAGACAATGCTCGGCTCCTTGGTGGGAAGATCAAGAAAAATCCATTGCCTAAGAGGGTATTCAAGTCAAAGAAGGAAGAAGAAGAGTTTGAAGCTTATGAACTTCAGATGCTGATGAAGTATTTTGAAGAGGATGAGAAGAACATGAAGCTGGTGGAGAAAGTGATTCTAAAGCCACAAGATGAATCTGATGAAGATGATGAAGAAGATGATGCTGATCCCAAGCACAAAAGAAGATGAAGAAATTGTTCTAGATTAGACACTAAATTTTTTTAGTTTTTAGTCTATCTATCTACTGTAAGCTGTATCTTGAACCCTTTTTAGTTTATGCAGCTTTGTGTTTTGTTCTGTCTTTTTGTTGCTTTGCTTTGTTCGGCTTTGTGTTGTTCTTGTTCTGTTTCTTATCCTAGACAATATCTTATTATCTTTGTTGTTTGTTCCTGCTTGTGGATTGTTTTGCCAACATCAAAATAGGGGGAAATTGTTGAGTACATTGGCCTAGGTTTTGATGTGTGCAAAACAATGTATTTAAATTGTGTAATTTGATCTAACACTTGTGCTAAGGAAATTGGTGTTTGAAATTTATAGTTGTAAGTGAAGTCTGCAGCTGTATACTTAATCATTCTACAGCTAGAAGAACAACTTGAAGATCATCAAGCGTTCTTCGCCATCTACAACAGTTCTTCGCCAAATCCATCCAGAAACATCCTTCGATCAGAAACAAGGAGCTTCATTCCTCTGATCAGACGTTTCCAGTCGAAGAACACCTCAAAGACAACAAGTGATCATCACCGTTTTCAAAGCTTTCTTAATCAAGTTCATCTACAAACGTACTTCGATCTAGGAGGTCAAATCCCTCCGATCAAGCGTTTCCAGCTCAAATAAATACTTTAAGATTTGAAGACCGTTCTTTGTCAAATTCAAGTCGTTCTTCATCAAAATCTTTCATAGACCAACGCTCGATCCAACACAAGACTTCATCGTCCTTGAATAAGTATTTCAAGTCAAAGTCAAGTCAAATCAAGCCAAGTCAAAGTCGAAGGATAATCAGAGGATCATAGTTAGAGAGAGAACCCTTTTCAAATTCAAAATAACTTATATATCATTTCAAGTGTTAATAAATATTTTATTTTCACAAGAATTATTATCACAACCACCTAGCCATTAGCTAAAAAATAATTCCTCCAGAAAAATATAGTCATGAATTGTAATATATATACAATATGTATATACGTTATATGAATTATTAAATTATATATGGAATTGACTTAATTTGTCATATTTTTTTATTCTATTTATTTAATATTAATGGATCTTTTTGAAAGTTGTTGGAGTTGAGAACTTATTATATATTGGTCATTGAGCTCATAATTATACCTGGGCGCACCCAATCTTCATCCTAGTGTAGTTGACAACCTTCATTTAAATATTAGTTTGCTTCTCTTTTTTTCCGCGAGTAGTATAGATGTAAGAGAAAGCGGTGAAATGATAGGTGTTGGAGAGAAATCCTATATATTTGAGGACCGTCACGTTCTTTTTCGTCTCATAGAGTTCGTCTATAAGTGGTTTGAACTTTTGTCCGGAGTGATTCGTATGTGAAACTTGAGAAAAGTAAAAAGACCTAACAAAAGTTAATACTCCCTCCATTTCAAAATATATGTCATTTTAGCATTTAGCACACATATTAAGGAATACTATTTTAACTAATAGCAATGCATTGAGAAATGGTTAATTGAAGTTGATTGTGTGTTTTGGGAAAAAAAAGCTAAAATGACATATATTATGATAAAAGTATAAATAACTAAAATGACATATATTTTGAAATTGAGGGAGTAGTATTAATGAGTTGGAAATTGATTTCAAAGAAAAAAAAGCTGGAAATTGGAAAACAGTATTCACTTCCAACAAAACCATTCTCAAATAATTAAATGGGAAAATTATTTTTTTCGTCCTGTAATTTTACCTCTTTTTGATTTTGATCCTGTAACTTTATCTCATTTTGATTTTGGACATGTGCCACCCCATTCATGTATAAAAGAGGTAAAGTTATTCGATCAAATAAAAAAGAGATAAAGTTAAACGAAGAAAATAAAATATTAAAAGTTATGTTGTAATTGGTTTTGAAAATTGAGTTGTAATGCTCTAATTGGACCAATTTATTGGAGGGCAAAATGGTAATTTCCATATGACTATGTATAGTCGATGCGCACTACTCGCGGAGTAGATCGTCACGGTATTTTTCGTTCTCAAAACCGAATTACGGTGAGTGAGAAATTAATTCCTAAAGTATGGATATTAATACAAGTTGATGTGGGTCCATGTGGGATAAGTTAAAAGATGGAATCTCTTTACTATCCCACATTGGAAAAACTATGAAGGATTTCATAGTATATATATAGGAGTTTCATGATGGTATTCAAAATAGGCTAAGGGAGTCTCTCCCATTAGCCACGCGCGCACACGAGCGCGCGCGCGCGCGCCGCCGCCGCTCCGAGTCCGTGGCCGTGGCCGTGGACTTGGATCTTGGCAATTGGTCTTTGGGTGGTCTTTGGGCCTTTGGCCCACTCTCTATATCTTTTTAGAGACCCAAAGATGTGAAATGGGTCGACCCAGGTGACCCGGAATACCTCTGCGGATCGTCTACGTCAGTGATCCGAAGAAGCTCTATCCGAACGAAATTAATCTGAATCGTTGGATGATCCACGTCATCAATCCGGATCAGTAAGTGAATCTGAATCAAAATTTAAACATTTAAATTCCGGATAAGTTTAATACTGTGTCATTGCCACGTCATTGATCCAAGCGATCTATGGTATGGACCGTCGGATCGTCCTCTAAAATCATACGGGCTGTCGGATTGTCTTCTGGAAGGTTCCAGAGCAGTCCAGAATTATTTGAATTGGTTCCGTATGATGTGCAGCCAGAACTGCCCACTAAGATCGTGGAAATATCTCCACGTATCTGCAGATTAATCCCAACTGAGATCATTTTTTCGCATCTATAAATAGGAGGTCCTGCATACATAAATTTTTTACGAAAATTAAATTCTCGAGTCCTCTCTCTCTCCTCTGTTTTCCAGCATATAGAGTGTTCAGTTCGTACTCTTCGTGAGTTCGCCTTTCCTCTGTGTTTAGCGGTGCTGCTATCACAGAGACGTAAACCGTTTTACCTTTGGGGATGAATACGTATCATCCTGTGAGCACTAGCCAGGACGTATTTCGTCTTGCGGGCAAAGGTCTAACCTTGACTCGGTTTATTGTTCTGTCTATCGTTTTTCCAGTGCACTCATATAATCTTAGATATTCTATCCTGGTTTTATATACTACCGTCTAAAATCCAACAATCGCAAGACGAAATATCATCTCACTAAATATCTACTACCATGACTGATACTGGAAAATCCGTGGTTCCTCAGGATACTCCAAATCCTAATGGAGGTAATCCTGTTGACACTACTGCTGCTGCGAAAACACCAACCACACACACTGGTGGTTCATCCTCCATTTATGTTGGTTCTGTTCCTGTTCCTGTTGTCCCTGCGGGGTCATCAGTGAGTCTCTCCACTGGACCGGTGCCTGTAAGGCCCGTTATGGTACATAGAGAGAAACCCGAAAAATTTTCGGGTACTGACTTTAAGAGGTGGCAGAAGAAGATGCACTTCTATCTCACCACACTGTCAGTGGCAAAGTTCCTGGTTGAGGAATGTCCAGTGGTTTCAAAGGATGAAACTGACTTCAATCTGAGAGTCGCCTATACCACTTGGACTGATGGTGACTACTTGTGCCATAACTACATCCTTGGAGGATTAGTTAACGATCTGTACGAGGTATTCTGTGAAATACCGACTGCCAGACGGTTGTGGACTGCTCTGGAGACTAAGTACAAAACTGAGGACGCTGGAACTAAGAAGTTCGTGGTAGCGTCTCTCTACGACTTCAAGATGGAGGACAATAAGTCCGTCGTTGAGCAAGTCCAAAAACTGCAGATTGTTTTCCTCAACATTGCTGCAGAAGGTATGGTTCTACCAGAATCGTTTTTGGTAGCTACTGTTATTGAAAAACTGCCCTCCTCGTGGAAGGAGTTCAAGTCCTATCTCAAACACAAGAGAAAGGAAATGACTGTTGAAGAATTGGTTGTTCGTCTCAGAATCGAAGAGGACAATCGGAAGAGGGATGGAAAGTTCACCCCTGTTGAGGCCAAAGCAAATCTGATGGAAAAGGGAGGTCCATCAAAGAAGAGAAATAGGCCCAATGACAAGAAAAAGGGGAAGAATGCAGCCCCTAATGCCAAGAAGCAGTTTACTGGGAACTGCTACAACTGTGGAAAGCCCAATCATAGGGCTAATGAATGTCGTGCTCCCAAGAAAGAAGACAAAGGGAAAGGAAAGCCTAATGTGAACCTAACTGGGGTCACTGACATGGACCTGTCATGCATGGTATCTGAAGCCAATATGACAGGCAATCCAAAATCATGGTATGTGGACACTGGAGCCACCTGCCACATGTGTTCAGAACAAGAAGCATTCTCCACTTATTCTGCTGCAGAAGGGAGAAAACTGTTCATGGGAAACCAAGCCTCGTCTGAAGTGGCTGGTACAGGTGAAGTTATTCTGAAGCTCACCTCAGGAAAAGAACTCAAGCTGAAGGATGTGCTACATGTCCGAGACATCCGAAGAAATTTGATTTCAGGCTCGCTACTAGTTAGTCATCAATTCAAAATTGTATTCGAGTCTGACAAAGTCATACTTAGTAAGTTTGGACAGTTCCTTGGTCGAGGATATCTCGATAACGGGCTGTTCAAAATGTCAGCTATGGTTGTAAGCCGTAAAGGCACAATTTCAATGAATGGAAACACATCTACTTCTGTTTATATTGCTGAGTGTTCCTCTTTATGGCATTGTATATTAGGACATGTTAATTTAAATTCCATAAAGCGTTTAGTAAATTTAGATTTACTTAACTTTATAAATGTTGATACATCCAAAAGATGCGAAATTTGTGTCGAGGCTAAAATGGTAAAATTACCATTTAAATCTGTTGAAAGGAACACATCTCCTCTAGATTTAATTCACACGGATGTATGTGACTTAAAATTTGTGCAAACTAGAGGCGGAAAAAGGTATTTTATTACCTTTATTGACGATTGTACAAGATTCTCATATGTATACTTACTGCGAAGCAAAGATGAAGCGATATAAGCTTTCAAACTATATAAAAATGCAGTAGAGAATCAATTTAGCACAAAAATCAAAGCAATTCGCAGTGATAGAGGTGGAGAGTATGTTGCCCCATTTGAACAGTTGTGTGCTGAAACATGCATTATACATCAAACAACAGCACCATACTCACCTCAATCAAATGGTGTTGCGGAAAGAAAAAACCAAACACTAAAGGAAATGATGAATGCTATGTTGATTAGCTCGGGTTTACCATAAAATTTGTGGGGGGAAGCCATTCTGTCGGCCAACCACATTCAGAATAAAATTCCACATAAAACTAAGGATCATACACCTTATGAGATATGGAAAAAGCGGAAACCATCGTACAAATACCTCAAAGTGTGGGGTGTTTGGCGAAGGTTGAAGTGCCAGGTCCTAAACAAGTTAAGATTGGCCCCAAGACGGTCGATTGTATCTTTATAGGATATGCACTTAACAGTAGTGCTTATCGGTTTCTGATTCATAAATCAGAAGTACCCGATATGTCAGAAGGCACTACAATTGAATCAAGGAATGCCATATTCTTAGAAAATATCTTTCCTTGCAGGAACAAAGAAGATGTGAGTTCAAACAAGCGAACTCATGAGGAAAGGAATGACACTGCAGAGCCTTCTACTCAAGAGAGTGAAGAGCCTAGACGCAGTAAAAGAGCAAGGATTGATAAAACTTTTGGTCCGGATTTCCTCACTTATGTGTTAGAGGAAGATGCACCAAAGTCAATCAAAGAGGCTATGTCTAGACCAGATGCACCACTCTGGAAGGAAGCTATCAACAATGAGATTGACTCCATTCTGCAGAATAATACGTGGGAGTTAGTAGACCTCCCTAAAGGTTGCAAGACCTTAGGATGCAAGTGGATCCTTAAAAGAAAATACAAAGCATATGGATCAATAGATAAATATAAAGCCCGTTTGGTAGCAAAGGGTTTTAGACAAAAAGAAGGATATGATTTCTTTGATACATATTCACCTGTCACAAGAATAACTTCCATTCGTGTACTAATCGCGATTGCTGCTTTGCACAATCTCGAAATACATCAAATGGATGTTAAGACTGCCTTTCTCAATGGAGAAATAGAAGCTGAAATCTATATGGATCAACCAGAAGGTTTCATTGCACCTGGGAACGAGAAAAAGGTATGCAAACTCGTTCGATCACTGTATGGACTTAAACAAGCTCCAAAACAGTGGCACTTGAGATTTGACAATATTATGTTGTCAAATGGGTTTCGTATTAATGAATGTGACAAGTGTGTGTATATAAAAAATACACCAAATGGATTTGTCATCATATGTTTATATGTTGACGACATGTTGATTATGGGAAACAATTACAATGTCATAATTAATACGAAAAACATGTTAAACAAAAACTTTGACATGAAAGACTTGGGACTAGCAGATGTGATTCTTGGAATCAAAATTGAGAAGACGTCAACTGGAATATCTCTAACACAGTCTCACTATGTTGAGCAAGTTTTGAGAAAATTCAATGCCTTTGACGATCCACCTGCTAAAACACCTCTTGAACTGAATGTTCATCTGAAAAAGAATAGGGGGGATCCAGTTGCTCAACTGGAATATGCAAGGATCATAGGAAGTGTGATGTACATAACTAATTGTACACGCCCTGATCTTGCGTGCTCAGTGAACAAACTGAGTCGCTTCACGAGTAATCCAGGAGTCGAGCACTGGAAGGCTCTTAAGAGGGTATTACGATACTTAAAGTATACCCTTGATTATAGGCTTCATTATACAAGGTATCCAGCTGTTCTTGAAGGATACAGCGATGCAAACTGGATATCCGACACTAAAGACTCATTTTCAACTAGTGGATATGTATTCACTATTGGAGGAGCAGCCGTGTCTTGGAAGTCTACAAAACAGACTTGTATAGCCCGTTCCACTATTGAATTAGAATTTATCGCTTTAGATAAAACCGGTGAAGAAGCCGAGTGGCTTCGAAACTTTCTAGAAGATATTCCATGTTGGAACAAACCAGTACCATCAGTAACGGTACACTGTGACTGTCAAGCTGCTATTGGTAGAGCTTTGAACAACATGTATAACGGAAAGTCTAGACACATACGTCGTAGACACAATTCTGTTAGACATTTGATCTCAACTGGTGTTATATCCATTGACTATGTGAAGTCAAAGGATAATATTGCGAATCCACTCACCAAGAGTATAAATCGAGATCAAATGAACAAGCTGATAGAAGGAATGGGTCTGAAACCCACAAACAGAACTAACACAGTGGTAACCTAACCATGATGACTGGAGATCCCAAGAACTTGGTTCAATGGGAAAACAAAATTGTGAAGGTTGTAAAGAAAACACTTGAGAAATATGACCATTCCTGACAGCACAATATCAAGTGTTGAGACCCGTAACATGTGGTACAGGTTAAGTTTTGAAACATTTAATGATTCCAAATAGAATGAGTATGACGGGATACTCAAATGGAGATCACCTATATAAATGAGAAGTGAGGGCCGCTTCGATCAAACATTTATGAATACAAAGGGCGTCCATGGCCAAAACGGATAAAAACGTGAGAACAAACGAAGTCGAAACTTAGTTGTGTCTACATCGTTGATTCGGTATACACTAAGGAGGACTAGTTCAAGGCACTGCGTCCACTAAGCCGCCGGTGTACCCGATGGTGTAAGACTACAGAAAGTTCAAGGCCACAAACCACTTATCCGGAAGCAATGAAGTTTCACATGAACTGAACTGTGTGTCTGCATTGTTGTAGGTGCGATTTCCACTCATGTGGGGGATTGTTGTAATTGGTTTTGAAAATTGAGTTGTAATGCTCTAATTGGACCAATTTATTGGAGGGTAAAATGGTAATTTCCATATGAATATGTATAGTCGATGCGCTCTACTCGCGGAGTAGATCGTCACGGTATTTTTCGTTCTCAAAACTGAATTACGGTGAGTGAGAAATTAATTCCTAAAGTATGGATATTAATACAAGTTGATGTGGGTCCATGTGGGATAAGTTAAAAGATGGAATCTCTTAACTATCCCACATTGGAAAAACTATGAAGGATTTCATAGTATATATATAGGAGTTTCATGATGGTATTCAAAATAGGCTAAGGGAGTCTCTCCCATTAGCCACGCACGCACACGCGCTGCCGCCGCCGTCCGTCCGGACGGCCGGCCGCGCCGAGCCGAGCCGAGTCCGTGGCCGTGGACTTGGATCTTGGCAATTGGTCTTTGGGTGGTCTTTGGGCCTTTGGCCCACTCTCTATATCTTTTTAGAGACCCAAAGATGTGAAATGGGTTGACCCAGGTGACCCAGAATACCTCTGCGGATCGTCTACGTCAGCGATCCGAAGAAGCTCAATCCGAACGAAGTTAATCTGAATCGTTGGATGATCCACGTCATCAATCCGGATCAGTAAGTGAATTTGAATCAAAATTTAAACATTTAAATTCCAGATAAGTTTAATACTGTGTCATTGCCACGTCATTGATCCAAGCGATCTATGATATGGACCGTCGGATCGTCCTCTAAAATCATACGGGCCATCAGATTGTCTTCTGGAAGGTTCCAGAGCAGTCCAGAATTATTTGAATTGGTTCTGTATGATGTGCAGCCAGAACTGCCCACTAAGATCGTGGAAATATCTCCACGTATCTGCAGATTAATCCCAACTGAGATCTTTTTTCGCATCTATAAATAGGAGGTCCTGCATACATAAATTTTTTATGAAAATTAAATTCTCGAGTTCTCTCTCTCTCCTCTGTTTTCCAGCATATAGAGTGTTCAGTTCGTACTCTTCGTGAGTTCGCCTTTCCTCTGTGTTTAGCGGTGCTGCTATCACAGAGACGTAAACCGTTTTACCTTTGGGGACGAATACGTATCATCCTGTGAGCACTAGCCAGGACGTATTTCGTCTTGCGGGCAAAGGTCTAACCTTGACTCGGTTTATTGTTATGTCTATCATTTTTCCAGTGCACTCATATAATCTTAGATATTCTGTCCTGGTTTTATATACTACCGTCTAAAATCCAACAAGTAGGACCAAAATAAATAGAAAACAAAGTTATAGGATGAAAATCAAATTTTGAAAGTTAGTAGGATCAAAATAAAAAAAGGTAAATTTACAAGAAAAAAAAATATTTTTCCCTAACTAAAAGCATATACATTGGCCCTCATTCATTTCGTCTTTCCTCTTCATTATCTAAAATATATCTCTCTCTTTTTCTCTCTCTCTCTCTCTGTCAACCGTTCTCCCCATCTGTATTTTTAAATCACACACAAGAAAACATTTTATCATTTCAAGAATGGCCAACAACCACGGCACGCAGTTCCTTAGTGTTCTCATCTACAACAGAAGCGTCTACACTTCATCCGCCGCCGTCGCCAGCCAGTGGGTCCAACGAATCAAAACCATGCACGAAGACGTGAGATGCCGTCTAATTGTTGGCCTCGACATCGAGCTAGTCGGCCAGCCGCTGTCACAAGGTGTCGCCACCGTCCAGTTCAGAGTCGACCAGCAATGCCTCATCTACCGTATGATCTTGGCCGGGGTCCTCCCACCCCTCCTAGTGCACTTCCTCCTAGACAGCTCAAACAATTTTTTCGTTGGCTTCGGCCTACAACACAAGTTGGGGGTACTCATTCTGGAGGCTGGGATTGACAACATGAACGGCTGAACGAATTGAAGGAAATTCTGCTTCAGTCGTTAAGAATCGAGAGGCCGGTGGGTCTTAATAGAGACTGGGGTGGGACGGCCCTATCATTTGAGGATGCAAAGCACGCGTGTGCCGGCGCTTACTTATCTCTTGAAATTGGATTCATGCTTGTGAGGCTATCCAGGTTCGTTAATTGTTATGGGTGCAAAGAAAGTGAAATAAAGATCAGATGAGCATATACTGTTGATTAACTGAACTTATAACTATCAGCTGAGGGTCAGCTGATAGGTCTGCTGAGGGTCATCTGATGAGGTCAGCTGGGATCATCAGGAAAGTCTACTGAAAGTCATCTGGTATATCAGCGGAGTTAGCTGAGGAAGTCACCTGAAAGGGGTCAGCTGATGGAGTATTCTGACTAGTCAGGATGATGGTTAAGTCAGGTGGTCAGGTCAGGCTGGTTAGTCAGGATGATGGTCCTTCAGTTATAAGGAACACCCTTATAAGGAAAATAAAAGAAGCAGATCCTCAGGACTGATAATGGGCTTGAGTATGTGTCAGAAAAGTTTGAAAATTTCTGCAAAGAAAGGGGCATAACAAGGCACAAATCTGTTCCAGCAATTCCTGAACAAAATGGACTTGCTGAGATGATGAACAGGACTATTTTGGAGAAGGTCAAATGCATGCTGTCAGATACTAAACTACCTAAGGTGTTCTTGGGAGAGGCAGTTAATACTGCATGTTATTAGATAACCAAAACACCCTTATCCGCTATTAGCTTCAAAACCCCAGATGAACTTTGGTATGATAGGTTGTCAGATTATAATAATCTGTAGGTATTTTGTAGCTTAGCCTTTGCACACGTAAGGCAGGACAAGTTGGAACCAAGGGCTCTGAGGTGCATCTTCCTGGGATATCCAAAAGGTGTAAAAGGTTTTAGATTGTGGTGTCTTGAAGCTGGACACAAGAAGTGTATTGTCAGCATAGATGTGACTTTTAATGAAAAAGTCATGGGATATGGTACTTTTGGAAATACTCAGGATGCTGAGGATAACCCCATAATCATACATACACCAGTTCAGGTGGAGCCTACAACCAGGATTCAGAATGAAGATCAAGCTCAGGACAACTCTAATAACAAGAATCCACAAGAAGATCAGTGTGATGCATCAGCAGATAGTGACTCTGAAGATCAAACTGAAAATTCAGATGAAGAGGGTCAAGATTTGAGAAACTACAGTCTGGCTAGAGATAGACATAGGAGAAGCATTCATACACCAATCAGGTTTGGGCAGACTGACATGATCTCATATGTCTTATCTGTGGCAGAAGAAGTAGAGTATCAATAACCTCAGACTTATATTGATGCAGTGACAAGAAATGATATCAGTGGATTTCAGTTATGAAAGAGGAGTTAAATTCACTTGAAAAGAACAACACATGGGTTCTTGTGAATAAAGCAAAAGGACAAAAGCTTGTCAGCTCAAGATGGATATTCAAGAAAAAGTCTGAAATTGGGTCAGATGGACTGGAGTTGATCAGATACAAGGCAAGGTTGGTTGAAAGGGGATTTACTCAGAGGGAAGGAATAGACTTCAATAAAGTATTCTCACCAGTTGTGAAGCACTGCTGAATAAGGATCTTATTGTCAAAGGTTAATCAAGATGGACTGGAGTTACAACAGCTAGATGTAAAAACTGAATTTTTACATGGAGAGCTTGAAGTAATCATTTATATGCAGCAGCCTGAGGGGTTCATACTACCAGAAGATGGAGGAAAAGTATGTTTGCTGAAGAAGTCACTTTATGGACTTAAGCAAAGCCCAAGACAGTGGTATAAAAGGTTTGATAGCTTCATGGTGTCAATAGGCTTCATCAAAAGTAAGTATGACAGTTGTGTGTACTTGGAAAAGCAAGGCTCTGAGGTACTTACATATCTTTTTTTTTTGTAGGTAAATGTTAGTTGTTAGAAGTTAGGTTAGTTCATTAAGTTTCCTTACACTCCACATCTCCAAGTCCAACCTTATATCTCCCTCGTAATTCGTTTCCAGAGGGAATCGAACCCAGGTCACTCACTTAAATGAGGAGCCTGGTGGCCAGGTGGGCTAACCCACTTGGTTGAGGTACTTACATATCTATTACTTTATGTGGATGATATGTTAATTGCTAGCAAAAGTCTTGGAAGAATTCGGAAATTGAAGGATAAGCTCAGTTCAACTTTTGACATGAAAGACCTTGGAAGTGCAAAGAGAATTCTGGGTATGGATATTATCAGCAACAAAGCAACTGGAAGGATGTTCTTGACTTAGCAGGACTACATAATGAAAATCTTGAGAAGATTCAATATGCATGAGTCAAGATCAGTCTGTACTCCTCTTGGGCAACACTTCAAACTTACAGTTCATCAATGTCCCAAGAGTAATCAGGATAAGTCTCAAATAAACAAGATACCTTATTCAAATGGAGTTGGAAGCATAATGTTTACTATGGTTTGCAGCAGACTTGATACTATGGATAATGAGATATTTGAAAGGTACATCTCATTTGGGATTACTGTTTTGAATTTAGTCCTATAACTTTCAAAAAATTAATTTTTTTGTCCTACGACCTACTATTATAGGTCATTTAACAAGTTATATGATGACATGTCGGTTTTATGTTACTTTATTATGATAAAATCATATTTGGAAGTCTCTAATAGGTGGACACTAGTATTTGACTATTTAAATTAAAAATTCATTAAAATTGAACATAAAATTAAAGAAAAAATTATTTACAGTAATAGTTTTCAATATTATGGAAATTCAAATTGATTCTCTTATTAAAAAATTTAATTTTAAATATCACCCACAAGAAAATCTGAAAAATTAAAATTTAAAATTCTATTATAAATTTAAAATATCTAATTTATGTATATTAATTAAATAAATTTGTATAAAAATTTCAAAATAATTAAATCTAATTTTAAATATAAATATTTCAATAATAAATAATTATAAGGGGCTAATTTAAAATAATGAGTCAATTCAATAAAAAATTTATTTGTTTGTAAAATTAGATTTAATTATTCTTGAAATTTTATTTAGATTTCTCTAATTAATATACAAATTTTGATATTCTAAATTTATAATAGAATTTTAAATTAAATTTTTTTAGATTTTCTTGTGGATGAGATTTGAAATTAGATTTGTTTTAATAGGAGAATCAATTTGAATTTTCATAAAATATTGAAAATTATTAATGAAAAAGAATTTTTTCTTTAATTATATTTTCAATTTTAATGAATTTTTTTGTTAATTAAATGATCAAATATCAGTGTCCATCAATCAATACTTCAAATATGATTTTATTATAAAAAATAAAACATTTGATTTGATATTAGGCTAATTTTGTATGAAAAAATTAAGTTATATAGATATTGCATTATATATATATTTAAATATGTAGTTGTTTACAATAATGATATCAATTATTATAAACTTTTAATATGTATCGTGAATATTTTTTTAATATTGTTATCTATACTCCAAGTTAAATCAATATGTGTTAGATTAATTAATTTTTTTTTAATTTTTACATAATTTTAAGTTAGCCTTTTATAATTATTTATTTTTTGAATTTACGTATTTTTTAAATTAGATTTAATTAATTAATTTAGATTTTTAAATTAATATTATAAAATTTTACTTTATATTTGTAACAGAATTTTAATTTTTAATTTTTTTTATTTTCTTGTGAGTGAGATTTGATATTAGATTTTTTTAATAGGAGAATCAATTTGAATTCCCATAAAATATTGAAAATTATTAATGAAAAGAGTTTGTTTTTTAATTTCATGTTCAATTTTAATAAATTTTCAGTTTAAATGGTCCAATGTTAAGATCTACCAATCAGAAACTTTCATGTATAATTTTAACATAATAATATAAAATAAAATTGACACTGTAACAACAAATTTCATGAAAAACACGAAAATGATTTACAATATTAATTTCTCTTGAATTTAAGGGTCCTTTCTCTCTCTAACTATAATCCTCTGATTCTCCTCTTGGTTGTTGACTTTGATTTTGACTTCGAAACGCTTTACCCGAAGACGAGCGGTCTTGTCTTGGATCGAACGAAGTCTTTGAAGATTTTGGTGAAGAACGTCCTTGAATTTGGCAAAGAACTGTCTTCAAATCTTCAAGGTAGATTTGGGCTTAAACACTGGATTGGAGGCGTAGTGGACCTTGATCTCTAATAGAAGTGTATTTGTGGATGAATTTGATGAAGAATCGTTGAAGACAGTGAAGAACGACTTTGGAGATGGTCTTTGAATCTTCAAATCTTCGAACTTCGAATCTTCAAGGACTTTGGATCTTCAGACGGCGAAGAACGGCTTCGGAGATGGCCTTTGAATCTTCAAATCATCGAATCTTCGAATCATCAAATCTTCGAATCTTCAAGAACTTTGGATATTCAAATCTTCGAATCTTCAATTCTTCGAATCTTCAAATCTTCGAATCTTCAAATCCTCGAATCTTCGTATCTTCAAATCTTCGAGTCCGCTTGCCGAGATTTTGGATTAGTCTTAGCTCCAAGCTTGCTCGTGCCTTGAATGATTTTGAATCGCTCTTCAATGTGTCTCTCCATGTGTGAAATGAGTTAATGAAGGCCCCTATTTATAGGGTGAGGGAATAAAGATTTTCCTTCATTAGCTTGATACGTGGCGGACTTTAATTGGTTGATGCTAATTTTCTTGCATATTCGATCAACTATCCGGATTTATCCAGATTTGTCCTGATTTTTTCCTTTATCAACGAGATATTATATGATCTCGATAAATTAGAAAATTTTCGACTGTATTTGTCAGTATGTACGAGTACCGGGAAACTCGTGTAATTTAACGGGCTTATACCGTGTGTATTAAATACCAATTTTAGCTATTTAATTGGAGAATTAATTTAATTAAATTTTCAAAATTAAAATAGCAAAATTTATTTGATATTTAATTATTTGTACACGTGTCTCCATTTAATTGGAGCAATTTTAATTTTCTTACAAATGCCCCCTCGTGCTTTGTTCACGGTCGTTTTCATGACTTGAGTGAATTAAGAACGAAATTTAATTCTTCGTTGCTTTTGAACTTCAAGAATATTATAGGCTTTAATTTGTGTAAGCCCATTAGGGGTGAGCATGGTTCGGTTCGGTTACCGAACCGAACTAAATCACCAAAACCGACATAACCGAATTTATTATTATTAGAAACCAAAACCGAACCATATACATTAAAAACCGAAAAAATCGAAACCAAAATTTTCGGTTCGGTTTCGGTTTATAACCATATTAACCGAAATATCACTAGTTAAAATTGTGTGTGCGGAAACAGGGAGAGGAGAAGTGGTGATTTGGTGGTCGCCCGCCGTGAGCTTAGGCGGACGGCAACGGATTGGAATGGGGTGAGTGGCGTGAGGGTGGGGGAGGGAATTTCTGGAAGTGAGGCGTCGTGAGGGTGAAGGTGAGGGAGGGAATTTGGAAGGGGTAACTTACTGGTTTGAGGGTTATGATTTTTTTTATCTATATGTAATGTAATTATATTTATGTAATATAATATTTATTTAATTTATTTATATATATTAGTAATAGTATTATACATTATAATTATATATATATATATATATGTTTAAATTCGGTTCGGTTTTCGGTTTTTCGGTTTTTTTACCCTAAAAACAACCGAAAACCAAAAGTTTAAATATTTAAAACCAAAACCGAACCGAATACCAAATTAACCGAACCAAATTCTTATTTCGGTTCGATTCGGTTCGGTTTTTCGGTTAAAACCGAACAGTGCTCACCCCTAAAGCCCATTCAAGACAATATTTTAATGGGTCAAGAAAAACGCATTAATTTGCAATGTCATTTTATTTGGGTCAACTCATTTCTTTTGTTTGAGCCCAGAAATTTTATTTGTGAACCTGAGCTACCCTTTTTTTTTTCTTGGACCAATTTATTTTCCAAATTTTTTTTAATTGGTCCAAAAGAGCATTTTTCTTGACCCCAATTTTTTTCCTTCCTTCCATTATTTTTCTTGAGCCCAATCTCTTTTCATTTGTTAATTGGCCTAATAAGTAAAGACACAATTTTAGGAAAATGAATCTTGCTGACCGTATTTCTTCATGCCCAAGAAACTTGTAGTGCAAGAAAAAAGTCAATTCATGATTCTTATTTCCTTCTTCAAGACTCAGATTTTCTCTACAAGATGGGTGGTTGTAATTTTTGTCCATCTTTGCAACAAGAGTGAACGCATAGAAGACAGAAGAGGTAAAAATACATTCCTGTAATCACATACGTCCCTTTTTTCTTATCAATCAGCATGTAATCCCACTTTTCATCAATTTGCAGGGCTTACCTCACCGCAACTGGGGTAGTCAGCAAGGGTTTATTGAGGTTGTTACTCGACTCCCTTTATTTCTTCTTTCACCTGTGTATACTTGTTTCCTTTACCTTTCCAAGGTTCGTATGTAGTGAGTAACGAGTAAGGTTAGGCCCCTGTTCGAGATTATTTACCCTCTTGGAGAATTCGTATGTACTCTGCCACCACAACTAACGCCACACTTTCTGCGCATTTCATCGAGCATCGTGGGCAACTTCGAAACAAGGCTGAAGGGTGAAGGCGACTCCAGGTTCGGCGGTTTTTGTGTATTTTTTTATGGCGACGGATGAATGGCGCGATTCTGGCGTGAATTCCGGCAGATAAAGCGGCGAACAGAGATTTCTGCAGCGGCTTCGGATTTTGGATTTCTGCCGCGTGCAAGGCAGGGGGCGCGATTTCAACTGGCTGCGGAAGATGACTCCGGGTAGCAATCGGCGGTGGAGGTACTCTGCAGAGGCGCGGTGTCGGTTTGCGGCGATATCGGCGTCACTGGTGTTCCGGGATTTGGGCATGGCTTAACGCATCGCGGATTGGGCGCGATTTGGGCATGGCTCCGGTCGAGCTGAGGCAACGAACAGAGCAGGGTCTGTGCAGGGGAGATGGGCAAGATTTCTGCTATTTTCTGGCATCCATCGCGGCTTCTGGGCGGATTGTTACAGCAGCGTGGTATCTGATTCGATGACTGATTCGGGCGCGACGATAGAAGGCGATTTGGCTGGAGTTCTATTTAGCGGCAGTGGCGTGGAGAGGAAAGCGGCGCGGGACTAGACCGGCGTGAGATGGTTATGCATCCCAGATTGGCGGTTCATTCTTCAGTGGAGGCGCGACTTCCAGCGCGACGAGACCTGATCAGAGGTGGCAGTGGTTTCTGGATCGGCGGCATGATTCTTCCGGTAGAGCGGGGACCTTCAGCGCGATCCGACTTGCGGGTTTTGACGTGGCTGGTGTGCGATTCGGCGCGGGGGGGCAGCGGCTTCAGATTTCGGCGTCCACGATCTTGAAGAACAGCGGATTTTTTTTTGCTGAAGGGGCGCCCGCTTTTCCACCTGCCATGTGATGATTGGAATCCCTATTGATTTTGGGCTCCTGAATTGATGAATGGGCTTGGAGTTGATCTTGGGCCTTTTGATGAACCATCAAGAAATTTATGGATTTTTGGGCTCTTAATTTAAATAAATTAAAGTGGCCCAATATTTCTTTTTAAAAAAAAAAAGAATAGTAGCATGTTGACTTCTGGGTTTTAATAAATAAAACCAACTCATGGAATTTAAGTTATTTTGGACTTAGGAAGAAAATTCATGTCCATCAATCTATTTAAATATGCTTGCCCCCATTATTTCATACAGAATTTTAAGTCGCGTTTTCTTATTTTGCAGGTATCATAATAATCTACCTCAAGAATAACACGACAACTTTCGGAGGTCATTACTAGGTAATTCTCGATGATAGACATCAGCCTATGGACAAGGGAACCCACTTGCACATTGAGGGGCCTATTTATCGGTAACTATGCAAAGCCTTGACCGTCACTTAGCAAGGAGTTGTACTTAGACCGCTGGTCGCAAGAGCTTTTCTTGACTAGATTTTTTGTCCCAAATAGACAAAGACAATTGTATGGGGGGGGGGGGGAATACACCTGTAAGTACAGTTTTTCAAAAGATCAGTTTACAGTAGATTTTCTTAAAAGCACAAGCCACTTATAAAGTATCAGTGGACCTGAAGGTCGCCTGACAAGTAGCCTGAGGATTTGATCAGTTTGAGTTGTGCAGTGGATTATTTATAAAACACTTGAAGTTATGAACACACACAAAGGCACAGGAGACACAGGGATTTATAGTGGTTCAGAGTTAAACTCTCCTACATCCACTTTTCCTGATTTAACAGGAGAATTCCTTAACCACAGGAATTCCTTGTTTTAGAGTGCCAAGGTGCACTGATCAAGAATAGCTCCTCTTGATCTCTAGGGTTTTCACTGAGTCCTACTCCTCTCAGATTTCAGACTGAGACACTCCTCAGCTTACTTTCTTACCACTCACAACCTTGAACCTAACTTGGTTTAAGGGTTTGAGTCTTTCCAACTAAGGTTGAGATAACCCTTTACAATGATGAACAATATCTAGATTGAGTTATCTCAGTAGGCTTCTAAGATATTACAGTGTAAGCCTTAATACAAGATTAAATTCTAAGCAATGTGAGCACTTGGGAAACAAGAGTGATTTTGAGTGCTTGAGTGTATGAGCTTTTTAGATTATCAGTTGAGCTTATTAGTTTCCCGTACTTTGCTTTTTCTTCAACTCTTGTATTTATAGACTTTAATTTGAAAGACTATCCGTTGGAGAGATAGTTTCAAATTTAAGCTATTTTGGTGTACCAACGTTCTTTAAGATTTTCTTGAGATTTTGGATGGTCAAATCTGTGAAAGTGTAGCAGTGCAACGTTCCAAAGATCTTCTTCAGATTTTGAATGGTCAACTCTTAAGCATTAATGGTTGATAGCTCATTAAATGTCTGCTTAGAGTTAATGCAGCCGCCTTTGAAAACTGTGCCATCCTAGGTTGTTGGTTGCTTCTGAACTTGGTACAGACATGTCAGACTTTGTGTCAGATCCGTACATAGGTTGCAGCATTTTATTGGCCTGTCTTAATTGTTCCTCAGTCCAGACCTAATGGTTGTATTGAAGTCTTCTGTCTTTTCATCAGGTGACTTGGAACATTCTCTTTGCTGCATTTAACACTTCATTTATGTGTTGGTTGCTTCCTTCAAAAATGCAGAGGGTATTTAATGCATCAGGTTACTTCTCTTCAGGGGAGTCCTTTCAGGCTGCTTGGACTTAGTCTTCTGTGGTGCATTCTTCAGAAAGTGGGTGTATCTCCTAATCCTACATCAGGCTAGTCTAATATTCATCAGGCCAGTTTCTATACAGCAGACTAGTTTTTAATAAAGTGGTCTGTCAGTTTACAAACTTATTTTCTAAGTTTTTATCATAGCTTCTTAACACTTTAGGCTAGATTTATAACTCTTTTACAGATACATTAATACATCAGTGGAGTCTTTGGGCTTTTATCAAAATATTTTACAAGTCATTTCCCAACATAGATCTACGAAAGCATGGACCCTGCAGGGTACTCACCATAGGCGCGTCGAGGACGTGACCCGTTTACCTTCATTGGGACGATGTATTATTATGAGCCCGGATAAAGTCGCTTGGACGGGACCCACAGAATTTTCTGGCTAGTTTCAGTACATGAGGGGCTATTGGGAATGGACTGAGGATGTGCTAGATCGATGTCGTTATGTCCTTGAAGAAGCGCACATCTACGACGCTATTTTTGCGTCTATCTATACATATGATTGCAATTCTAAAGTCATTAAGGCCTTTTGTGAAGCGTGGTGTCCGTCTACCAACACCCTACTTACAACCTCCGGGGAAGTATCGATATCGCTGTGGGATATTTTCGAGTTAGCAAGATTGCCTTTATCTGGTCTTTTCTATGATGAAGTGGTGCCCAAAGAACCAGAGCATTTTGATAGAGTTGAGGATTCATCTCCTCCACCAAGTTGTAAGTGTTTACTCCATGCCTATCATATCCTTCGCGGGGATGGACATTCTGTGACACTTCGACAGTGGATTGGGTTTTGGTCCAGCAAGCCTATAAAGTATCGTCCACCTCCGGCACGAAGTGAGAAGATAAGAAGTTTGCGTCTCAAATCACATCACAACCCCACTAGCACGTTGGAGCCTCATAAGCATTGGTCGACTACGGAATCAACATCATTCAAGTCACATGGCCTCGAATTGCTTCAACAAGAGGACGTTTATTTAGCTGCACATCTTGCTTGTTGGCTTTGTACGTTCATCTTTCCCAACGATGAAGTGAATCCGATAAGGCCGAGTACTTATAAGATGGCGAGTTTAATGCCTTCGGGGAAGATCGTCGGTCTTGCGGTTCCGGTGTTAGCGAGTATTTATCGTGGCTTGAATCGTCTTTTGGAGCAGCAGGAACCTTCCAAGGTTAGTCTAGCGTTTCCAGTTCATTTCGTCTACGCTTGGTTGGCCCACTATTTCAAGACACATCATACATCCGTCCATGAACATCATTTTCCATTTATGGTGCAATCTTTCGGAGAGAATGGTGCGAAACACTATACTGCTGAAGATGCTCACAAGCGGGTTCATCGGGGCGACAATATTTCTTGGGCCCACCCTTCCTCGTCAAGATTCCATTGTGTATGTAGATCATGGAACCACTCAATAGCTGTATTGAAACTACTTCATTTGTGTCCGTTCACATTATCTCACTTGGTTGCAAGGTGATCGTGTCTTCGTTGAACCCTACAGTCCACACCGGTTCAGTCGGCAGTTTGGTTACTATCAAGATCATCCCAGAGTGTTGGCCAACAATTTTCGCGAGACTACCTTGGAGAGAGCAAATCACTATTGGAGGATTATTAGTTCACGCAATTCTCTTTCTTGAGTGTGTTTCCCAACTATGATTCTGAATCTCAAGAATCACTCTTCATCAGATTACAGGAGTTGGTGGGGCCGAGTTAGTTGGGCTCTTATCTAGAGGTCCACGTTGGTGACTTAGTCTAGTCGAGACCTGTCAATGGGCCGCAGGAAGAAGTAGTAGTTGTTGATCATGCTCCTCGAGATGATCTTTGGGGGATGGAGATCAAGAGCCTTCTCGAGTTCTAGAAGTTCCTTCTCCAATCCATGTGCTAGAGTCATCTATCAAACCGGGTGAAAAGAGGAACACTTCCAATTATCCGGAGGAAAGTCACAGCGGGACTAACGAATGCCATTGGAAGAGGGTAAGAAAAGTGGTTAAGTCTCATATTCACATGAAAGAGCCAGTTGTCCATTCTTCGCGTGAAAAGGTTTTTTTTTCTCCATTTTTTTTAGCTGCATATTTGCTTTTATCACCTTGTTAATCATGTTTTCTTTACCCTTTTTAGGCATACGTGGACCTATTTTGTAGTGATCTCATTGATGACCACAGTGAGGGGGAGGCCTCGTCCTCTATGAAGACTTTGGTAGTATCTGCACCTCCTGTCGTGGGAAAGCTCCATGTCCCCACAGTTTTGAGGTTCGAAGGGAAGAAGTTTGTTCATGATTGCCTGCAAAAATTTGCCTTAGCCTTATGGAAGGAACTTCGGGAGAAGCTAATATCTACTCCCATTGATTCTCTATCTTCTTTGAGAAACGAAGTGTATGATGCATTGATCGAGATGAAGAAGTTCTTCCAATCTGACTCCTCTGATGTAGAGATATTCCTTGTGCTTCTTTTTACGATGGCGGATCGTTAAGATGAAGCAAGATCAAAATCCACCGATGGACCATCAAAAGAAGCCCTCGATCAACAACTAGTCAAGGCTAATGACTTACTTCAAAGCATCAAGACGAAGCAAGTTGAGGACTCTTCACAGGTCGAGGCTACTAAGGCGAGTTTGGGGCGTGTCAGAGACAGGATCAACAAGTTGAAGAAAGAGGAAACAAATTTATGCAAGACGCTGCAGCAGCAAGAAGCATCACTGGAAAATGTTAGTGCGGAGCTTTTGGATGTTCAAAGCTAAGTTTCTGCCATCGCCAACACTCCTTCAGTTGAGGACATTGTGGCTAAGGATTTAAAGGATGCAAGACTTGATTTGGAAGCGGCTTTAAAGGAGTTGAAGGATCTTAGTCTTTTTAACTAGTTTTAGATTAGCTCTATTTCGACTAGACTTTCACGGTTACATTTTACTTGTCTTTTCTTTATGGATGCTAATACTATGTGTTTCTTTGCGACTTTTATTTACTTGCTCATTCTTTCTCCTTATGCTTTTGGTTTCTCCTTACTTTGCTTGTTCACATCTTGCATGCTTCAAATTTGAAAATATATCCTAAGTTATGACTGAACTTAGAAAGATTCCTAAGCTGCATACGTACCTCTTTAAAGAGGATCAAGTCAAAACGTAGTTCAAAGATCAAACTGAATTTGATTTAGGGGGGCGCCGTACACAGTTTAACCTCACGCGGGCCAGGAAGGACGTGTTCTTTTTACTACCATAGTCGCAGTAGGGTATAAAATATTTAACCACTTAAACACCTTTAGTGGGATAAGTTAACAGTTTAACCACAAGTTATCATCTTTAGTGGTTTGTCGTTCACTGTTTAAGCTCATGCGGAACAGGAGCAACTAGCAGTTTAAGCTCGTGCGTCATGGAGCTATTTGCAGTTTAGGCTCATGCTTTAAGGACCGACTAGCAGTTTAGGCTCGTGCGTCATGGAGCATACTCAGACTTGATATTACGCATAGTAGAATTTAAGGAACTTTCCATCGATGGGGTCGACGCTTATTCCATCTTCGGAGATCAACTTATAGGCACCACTCGTATAGACTTCCGTCACGACATAAGGGCCATCCCATCTGGGTAAGAATTTGTTACCGACCTGATGTGTTGTGATAATGGGCCTTCTTAATGCAAGCACCAAGTTGCCAACTTGAAACGAACGTCTCTTTACTTTTTTATTGAACGTTCTAGCGAGGCGTGATTGATAACACTCAAGTCTTTGCTGAGCTTCCAACCTCTTTTCATCCAAGGCCTGTAGTTCTGCAAGGCGCAGCTGTGCATTCTCTTCTTCGGTTAACCCTTCTTGAATAGCCATCCTTAGGGATGGTATTTGCTTCTCTAAGGGAACAATGGCTTCAACACCATACACCAGTGAGTACGAAGTAGCTTGTGTGGGAGTTCTGTATGTGGTCCGATATGCCCACAAAGCTTCATTCATCCTTTCATGCCAATCTCTTTTTGACTTCGACACGACCAACTTTAGCAAACTGTAGAGAGTTTTATTGAAAGCTTCAGTAAGGCCGTTAGCAGCTGCGTTGTATGCGGAAAACTTTCACTGGTTGAAGTTGAACTTCTCGCATAGCTTGTCAATGTGACTGTTAGAGAAAGACCTTCCGTTGTCAGTGAGGATGTAGCGCGGGACTCCGTATCAATAGATGATGTTGATACGGATAAAATCTGCCACATTTTCTTTCTTCACTTCTCTCAAAGGTACGGCCTCAGCCCATTTGGAGAAGTAGTCAGTATGTAAAGATGACCACCGGAAGACTTCGTCAGTGGTCCTACGACGTCTAGACCCCAAGCATCAAAGGGCCAAGAAGAAACTGTCGGGTGTAAAGGTTCAGGAGGCTGATGGATCACATTTGCATGGAACTGGCACGCTTGACATCTTTGTGCGTAACTCATGCAGTCTTTCACCATTGTCGGCCAGTAGTAGCCCATTCTCTTTATCCGGTGATGCAGCTTTGGTCGGGACTGATGGGCACTGCAAATCCCTGAATGAACTTCCATGGCCTGGGCGGCTTCGTCCTCTCCCAACCATCTCAAGAAAATGTCATCGAATGATCGTCTATACAAGATACCCACATAGTAGATAAACCGAGGAGCACGACGTCGGACGTCGACTCTTTGACGTGGGTCATGAGGCAACTTCTCGTGTTGCAGATAGTAAACCAAAGGTTGTCATCAATCTTCATTTTCTTTTTCAAACACTTCCACAATGTGATTTTTGACTTCTTCATCAAGCTTATCGTCAAAAATTGGTGGTATGACCCAATTCTTGCATACTAAAATACGAATGTTCACTTCCAACATGGCTATGGTAATGCTAGTTTGGCTAAAGCATCTGCTTGCTTGTTTTCACTTCTTGGCACATGCTCAATTTCCATGTCCCCAAGCCAGTTTATCATTCTCCGAGCATAGTTGTAGTAAGGGATCAACTCAGGTTTCTTAACCTCATACAGTCCGAGCAATTGATTTACGATAAGCAGGGAATCTCCATACACTTTGAGGTTTAATCGCTTTACATCGACCGCCATTTCTAATCCCAGTATGAGTGCTTGGTATTCAGTAACATTAAAAGAGCACTTTTCGGTCAAGGAGAATGAGTATGGAAAGACTTCGCCTTCAGACGTGACGAACACGACCCCTGCACCAGCTCCTTCTTTATGTGAAGCTCCATCAAAATACATTTTCCAAGAAGGAGAGATTTCAACAGCCAAAATGTCTTCATCTGGGAGATCATCAGATAACTCCCATTCAGCAGGGATTGGGTGGTCAGCTAAAAAGTCTGCTAACACTTGCCCCTTTACAGCTTTCTGAGGAATATAAATAATTTCAAACTGCTGTAGTTGGAGGTACCACCGTGCAAGTCGGTCTGAGAGAATCGGTTTAGACATGACAAATTTTAGTGGATTTGTTTTTTATATGAGACGGATTGTGTGAGCTTGAAAGTAGTGCTTTAATTTTTGAATTACAAAGATGAGTGCTAGACATATCTTCTCGATTGGTCGTTCTACTCAAGTAGTAAAGAGCACTTTCTTTACCGTCATCATTCTCTTGCGCCAACAGGGCTCCAACTGATCGTTCTTGTGCAGATATATAGAGTATCAACGGTCATACAGGTATCGGAGCAGACAAACACATGAGGCTTCATCAAGTATGCTTTAATTCTTTCGAAAGCGTTATCACATGCTTCATCCCACTTGAACGGATTCCCTTTCTTCATTAGGTGATTGAAGGGTTGACATCTACCAGCTAAGTTTGAGATGAATCTTCTCAAATAAGACAATTTTCCTTGTAAACTCTTGAGCTCGTGGATGTTGCGAGGTTTTACCATCTTTAGAATTGGATCGTTCTTTGCTTGCTCGATCTCAATGCCTTGATGTCGGATAATGAATCCAAGAAACTTCCCCGAGGTGACTCTGAAAGCACACTTTAGTGGGTTCATCCTCAAATTATACTGTCTGAGGCGCTCAAATACGTGTCTTAAGTCTTGTAGATGATCCTTTAGCTTCTTCGACTTCACGACCAAGTCATCTACGTAGCATTTCGTGTTTTTGTGGAGCATATCTTCAAAGATCTTCTGCATTGCTCTTTGGTATGTTGCACCAGCATTTTTCAATCCGACTTATAACAGTAAATTCCATTTGGTGTAAGGAATGTAGTAAGCTCTTCATCGCTTGGCAATATGCGGATTTGGTTGTAGCCGGATGATCCATCTGTTGATAGAATTTACTAATCGGTGTATTTATGTGGCTCTTATAACGTATTAATTCTACCAAACAATAATCCAAGATTTTGTGTTCTTGGATATAATAGAGAGAGAAAGTGGAGAGTTAGAGAGAGAAAGTTTTGTGTATTATAATTGGAATTGTATTGAAATTGTGTAATAGTTACAAGAGACCTCTTATTTATAGGTGTGCGAGTGTGAGGTAGCACCTTACGAGCCTATTTGGCTTCCGGTGTCGATGAAGGTCCGTAACTTTCATCTTGGTCCCTTACCCTGCTACCTTTACAGTGCCTCATTCTACTACATACACTTGTCCTATTTATATATCCGCTATTTGAGTTCCTCAACCGGGCGAGCTCTTTCCTGAGTGAGGGCTTTCACGTTGGGCGAGCTACCTGGCGAGCTCCTGGGCCTTCAGTGTAGGGTTGGGCTTCGGCTCGGCCTCTGTGCTCGCGGGCGAGCTACCCCTTAGTGGGCGAGCTCCCTCGCGAGCTCGACTCTCTTGTCCGATCAATAAGCTGGCCTCAGGCTTCCGGGGTCTGGGCGAGCTTCATTGCCTTGTGTAGTTTTATGTTGGCTAGCTCCTCAGTGTTGGCTAGCTCCTCAGTGTTGGCTAGCTACTCCGTGTTGGATAGCTACTCCGTGTTGGCTAGCTCCTCCATGTTGGCTAGCTACTCCGTGTTGGCTAGCTCCTCCATGTTGGCTAGCCACTCCATGTTGGCTAGCTCCTCCGTGTTGGCGTGTTGGCTAGCTCCTCCATGTTGGCTAGCTCCTCCGTGTTGGCTAGCTCCTCCGTGTTGGCTAGCTCCTCCGTGTTGGCTAGCTACTCCGTGTTGGCTAGCTCCTCCGTGTTGGCTAGCTCCTCCGTGTTGGCTAGCTCCTCCGTGTTGGCTAGCTCCTCCATGTTGGCTAGCTACTCCGGCATTTATTTTTGTAATCCTTTACCAGTAGTTTGCTTTAGTTCGCCTATCAACATTTGCCCCCCAGCTCGCTCACATCATGATATTTCTAATGTGTGGGTGAGCTGATTTATCTCTGTAGACGAAGGCTCGAGCGTCGGCAAACTATTTCCATAAGAGGGAGTAGAATGAGGTTGAATTGATCTGTCTCTCGCTCTGTCTTCTCCTTTGTAATTATATTTCCTTGCGTTCATGCATAGATGCATCAAGAGTGGCTTCGCAGGATTCTATAACTGTGTAACGAATACATAGAAGGACGCTACAGGCCTCATTAAAAACCTAGCCGTAAACCACCCTTGTGGACAAACCGGTCGTAGGGAAAAAAGAGTACCGTGCAATCCTTTCAGGTACCCGTAGGTTATTTGAATCTCTGCGTTCATTGCTCCATTCGTGCGGGTTGAGTGAGCACTGACTTCTTGTGTTCTTATACCTGCAAGTAGATACATTTGAAAAATAGTTTGCACCCAATAATTCTCTATACCTGGAATATTCAATGTATGGTTTCTCGGCGAGCGCTTCTGCTTTTGAGATGTCACCGTTCACTCCGGTTGAGGGATAGATTATTCCTACCGTTGGTGAATGTGCCCCCAACTGTTTATATTTTCGCACGTTATCGTCTTTTACTAGCTCGTTTACATATTTTTCGGGTACTTAGCTGTTCGTCTTACTCTACTTTTGAGAAGCGAATCGTTCATTTTACGTCACTTAGGACTATGAATTGTACCTCTGTTTAAGTAGTACGTATTCTTTGTCTTACGCCACTCAGGCCCGCGAATCGCTCGTCTTAAACCACTTGGGTAGCGAGTTGTACTTTATTTAATTCACGTTGGGCAATTGGGTTTCATGAACCTTACCTTTGACGTTTTCCGTCTTTTTCGCGAATTTTTCTAAATTAAGCCAATTGGTGCTTGGTAACCCTTTAGGAAGGGTACCTTCGCGACCTTGGGCATTTTGGCCTTTGCCTACGAGTGTTTAGATTATAACGTTTGGGACCTTGGTCCATGCGTATTGCGAAGCTTCGAACAGTTTGGATATCTTGCGAACCTTCGCAGAGTTGGAAATTTTCGCTAGGTTGGGAGACCTTCGCGAGGTTGGGGGACCTTCGCGAGGTTGGGGGACCTTCGCGAGGTTGGGCACCTTCGCGAACCTTCGAAGAGTTGGAAATTTTAGCGAGGTTGGGAGACCTTCACGAGGTTGGGCACCTTCGCGAACCTTCGAAGAGTTGGAAATTTTCGCGAGGTTGGGAGACCTTCGCGAGGTTGGGCACCTTCACGAACCTTCGAAGAGTTGGAAATTTTTCGCGAGGTTGGGCACCTTCGCGAACCTTCGAAGAGTTGGAAATTTTCGCGAGGTTGGGAGACCTTCTCGAGGTTGGGGGACTTTCGCGAGGTTGGGGGACCTTCGCGAGGTTGGGCATCTTTGCGAACCTTCGAAGAGTTGGAAATTTTTTGAGAAAAAACTTCTAACTCCATATAGCAGCGTGATTTACACCGGTTGCCATCAACACAACTGATGTGAACCTTCAGCTACTCTATTACAAAATCTCGATTTATTGATAAAACTTTTTTAGATGCGCCGCACTCCAGGTGTATGACGAGGCTTTGCCTTCTGCGTCTTCGAGGTCATAGGTGCCGTTTGCCCAGGCTGCAGTATCTCAGAACGGCCCTTCCCAGTTTGACCCGGATACACCCGGTGGGGCCATCAACTTCTTTGTCAGCACTAAGTCCCCAACTTTGAACCTTCGGTCTCGAACCTGAGAATTGTAGCACTTTTCTGCTCTACTCTTGTAGGTGGCATTTTTCATCTCCGACGAAGATCTGGTTTCTTCGATCTGATCTTTCTCAACTGCCAAGGCTTCATCGTTCTTTTCTTCATCGAATCCCACCACCTTCCAGGTCTTGTTCTGTATTTCCACCGGTACTACCACTTCAGTCCCGAAGGCCAAGGCAAACGGGGTCTCTCCGGTGCTGGATGGTACGGAGTCGAGTAGTGCTTCTTAATGTTCCATGAACTGCAAAAGTCTCTCAACTTTTAGCCGTCAAACTGCCTTCCGTTATCTGTGATGATCGATTGCGGAAGTCCGAACCGGCAGACCAGGTTCTTCCATATGAAGCCAATCATTTTTTCCTGTGTTATTGTTGTAAGTGCTTCGCCTTCAGCCCACTTAGTGTAGTAGTCCACTGCTATGACAGTAAACTTTACACCGCCTCTGCCAGGTGGAAATGGGCCGATCAAGTCGATACCCCATTTTGCGAAGGGCCACGGGCTGAAGACCGACTTCAGTTTGTTGGCTGGGGAGTTGATATTAGGAGCGCAAAGTTGAAACTTTCGGCACTTCCGTGCGAAGCTAATGGCATCCTTGCGAAGAGTGGGCCAGTAATACCCCTGTCTGATCGTCTTGTATGCCAAAGCTTGCCCTCCAGCGTGACTCCCACAAATTCCTTTGTGAATTTCTTCTAACACCTCGAACCCTTGCTTCTTAGATAGGCATTTGAGTAGGGGTAGAGAGAGTCCACGTTTGTAGAGTTGACCTTCCACCAGCGTGTATCTGACCTTCCACCAGCGTGTATATGACCTTCCACGTGTCCTCGGGGGTCGTTCCATCTATTAAATATTTTTGGATTGAAGTGCACCAATCTTCGCTATCCTCCTGCCCCTCACTCGAGGTTTGATTTACTTTGTAATCGAATGTCGAGGGGTTCTTTAGTTTGGTGACTACAACCTCCGTGACCTCGGCTTCGCCGTTGCTGGTAGCTAGTCTGGCTAGGGCATCTGCTTGTGTGTTTTCTAGCCGCGATATCTGATTGATGTAAACCTGCATAAACATCGAGATCAGATGCGCGGCTATCTTCTAGTAGGTCATCATCTACTGGTCTTTTGCCTCGTACTCCCCTCAGACTTGGGATATTATTAGTTGGAAATCTCCGAAAACTTGAAGATTGGTTGCCCCCACAGCTAATGACAGCCTAAGTCCGGCTATTAAAGCTTCGTACTCCGCCTCGTTGTTGGTTTCTCGGAAGTCAAATCCAATTGCGGAGGTGAAGACATGTCTGTCTGGGCTGATCAGAACTACGCCGGCACCTGGTGTCGTGCTGGTTGATGACCCGTCTATGTAGAGGTGCCGCAGAGCTATGCGCCCCCTCGTCGGATCTTGTGGGAAAGTTAGCTTGATGATAAAGTCGGCGAGCGCTTGTCCCTTGATCGCTGTTCGGAGTGCGTAGGTTATTCCGTATTAGCTAACTTCTAGTGACCATTTTAGCAGACGTCCGCCGGTGTCTGGCCGTTGTAGTATTTGCCTTAGTGGGAATGTTGTCAACACCTCCACTGGATAGTCGAAGAAGTAGGGCCTTAGTTTTCTAACACTCATCACCAGTGCATAAGCTAGCTTCTTCGTCGAGGTATACCGCAACTCAGCTTCGTGTAAGACTTGGCTAACGTGGTACACTGGTAGGTGTGTTCTCGCCTCTTCTCGGACCAGGATGGAGCTAATGGTAACCTCCGACGCAGCAAGGTAGAGGTATAACTTCTCCCCAGGTATTGGCTTTGATAGGACCTGCGTATCTGCCAGGTATGCTTTAATGTCCTCAAAGGCTCGCTGGCATTCGCTCGTCCACACGAAATGGTTTTTAAGGTGCAGCTTGTTGGCTTTGGCTGCTTCCTTGTACCTTCGCATGTTTGCCTTGATTGCCTAAAAAATGGGCAATTTCGATCACCGGACCTGGAGATGAATCTGTTCAAGGCCGCCATACATCCGATCAACCTTCGGATTTTCTGCACGGAGTCGGGGATGTCCATCTCGATTATGCATTGGACCTGCGTTGGGTTGACCTCTATTCCCCGCTGGCTCACCAGGTGCCCCAGGAACTTTCCTGAGTGTATGCCGAAGCTGGTTTTCTTGGGGTTCAACTTCATGTTGTAGTGGCGCAGTATGTCAAAGGTCCGTTTTAGGTGGTCGAGGTGGTCCTCCTTCCTCAGACTCTTGACAACTATGTCGTCCACGTACACTTCCATAGACTCGCCGATGTGTTGGTCGAACAACTTATTCACCAACCTTTGGTAAGTTGCTCCGGCGTTAATGAGTCCGAACGGCATCCTTTCCCAGCAATACATGTTTTTGTTGGTGTAGAACGCCGTATGTTCCTGGTCATCTGGGTGCAAAGCTATCTGGTGATAACCCGCAAAAGCATCCATGAATGTCATCATCTCATGGCCTGCGGTGCTATCTACAAGTTGGTCATTGTGGGGTAGCGGGAAGTTGTCTTTCGGACATGCCTTATTCAGGTCTGTGAAGTCGATGCATAGTCTCCACGTCCCGTTGTGCTTCTTGACCAGGACGGGGTTCGCAACCCACTACGGACATAAAGCTTCCTTGATCAGCTTGTTGTCTAATAGTTTTCCCACTTCGACAGTCAGGGCTGCATACTTGTCTGGTCCATACTTCCTTTATTTTTGGCGGATGGGCCTCCTCGTCGGATCTATGTTGAGCTGGTGGCAAGCATGTTCCAAAGGGATACCCGTCATATCTTCATGGGACCAGGCAAATACGTCCAAGTTGGACATAAAAAATAGCTCCATTCTCGACCGGTACGGTTCAGGTAACTCGGAACCTATGAAAAGTTCCAGGTCCCTTTCCGGGTCCACTGGGAGTGCCGTCAGCTCTTCCATCGGGGTGGATTTTCTTTTTTTATTTTTCCACCTCGGATCGCTGATGAACTCATCCCACTTCTCCTGTGACATCTGCGCTGGTTCATGACCTAGGCCCGGTTCGAGGTCATCAGCTTGGTTCTCAACCTGGACAGGTTCCTCAGCTGTGAGTACCTCCGGGGGTTCGTTAGTTTGGAGAGGTTCTGTAACTTGGGGAGTTGGGTCAACATCCATTTCCACTGGTTCTTGACCTCCCGTAGGTCCCTTGTCCACCTCCATGTGCGCAGGTTGCGAGTCTTGCACTGGTTCTTGCACTTGGCCAGTTGGAATTCCCTCCACTCCTTCCATGGGCACCGGTCGTGCGAATTGCGCAGGTTCTGGTACATGGTCAATTTGTGCCTCTTCCAGCTGATCACCTACCTCCATCAACTCAGTTTCGACTGAGACGACATCTAGGATGTTCAGCTCGTCTGCTGAGGGGTATCTTCCATCTTCAAGCGTATGTACCTGTTTTTTTTTTTTTTTTAGCAGCTTCCATCTTCTAGGAGGGGTATCTTCCGTCTTCAAGCGTATGTAGCTGGGTCTCATTCCGCTAGAGAGCTCGCTTAGTTGCTGAGGTGTTGTTTTTTGACATGGTCAAGTATGGGTAATAGCTCGTCAAGCTCATCGTGGGTGGTTGCTCATCGAGTTCGTCGGTAGTGGTAGCTCGTTGAGCTCGTCGGGGGTGGTAGCTAGTCGAGTTCATCGGGGGTTACTAGTCGAGCTCGTCGGGGGTGGTAGCTCATCGAGCTCGTCGGGGGTGGTAGCTCATCGAGCTTGTCGGGGGTGGTAGCTCGTCGGGTCTGTCAGGGGTAGCTCATCCAGTTCGTCGGGGGTAGCTCGTCGAGTTCGTCGGGGGTGGTAGCTCGTCGAGCTCGTCGGGGTCGTTGGCGAGGTCCCTCAGGGTGGGATTCAGCTCCTCCTAAGCTACCGTAACTCGCGGAGGTCGCGGAGGATTATTCCTCGAAGGAGCTCGGCGCGAGGTCTCCCCCTCGGCCTGGTCCTGGTTCCCTTCCTTCCACCTCCCGGTGTTTGCGGAGGTCTATTCATTAGGCATTTTAGGGTTTTGCAGGGGGTAGCTCACCGAAGGTCGCCGAGGTAGCTGAGGTAGGTCGCCGAGGTGGTGGTCACCGGCCAGGGTGAACTTGTCCGAGTTTTCATCTAGCTTTACGTGTAGCGAATTATCCAAAATCCGGTTCATTCGTGTACACGTGTGCATTTGAAAACTTTTTCCGGGCAGAAATTATGGATCTGGAAATTTGGGTTTTCGTTCAAGGAATGGAAATATGTGTGTATCTTCGAGTGTTCTTGAACTTTATCAAGAACACCTTTAAATCTTCAAATCTTCAAACAACTCTCACTTTTGCTCTTCAAAATTTATCAAAATCGGAGGTTCGTGACCCTCCTTCTAGCGCCAAATTGTTGATAGAATTTACTAATCGGTGTATTTATGTGGCTCTTATAACGTATTAATTCTACCAAACAATAATCCAAGATTTTGTGTTCTTGGATATAATAGAGAGAGAAAGTGGAGAGTTAGAGAGAGAAAGTTTTGAGTATTATAATTGGAATTGTATTGAAATTGTGTAATAGTTACAAGAAAGGTCTTATTTATAGGTGTGCGAGTGTGAGGTAGCACCTTACGAGCCTATTTGGCTTCCGGTGTCGACGAAGGTCCGTAACTTTCATCTTGGTCCCTCACCCTGCTCCTTTTACAATGCCTTATTCTACTACATACAGTTGTCCTATTTATATATACGCTATTCGAGTTCCTCAACCGGGCGAGCTCTTTCCTGAGTGAGGGCCTTCAGGTTGGGCGAGCTCCTGGGCCTTCAGTTTAGGGTTGGGCTTCGGCTCGGCCTCTGTGCTCGCGGGCGAGCTACCCCTTAGTGGGCGAGCTCCCTCGCGAGCTCCCCTCTCTAGTCCGATCGATAAGCTGGCCTCAGGCTTCCGGGGTCTGGGCGAGCTTCATTGCCTTGTGTAGTTTTATGTTGGCTAGCTACTCCGTGTTGGCTAACTCCTCCGTATTGGCTAGCTCCTCCATGTTGGCTAGCTCCTCCGTGTTGGCTAGCTACTCCTTGTTGACTAGCTACTCCATGTTGCCTAGCTCCTCCATGTTGGCTAGCCACTCCATGTCGGCTAGCTCCTCTGTGTTGGCTAGCTCCTCCATGTTGGCTAGCTCCTCCGTGTTGGCTAGCTCCTCCATGTTGGCTAGCTACTCCGTGTTGGCTAGCTCCTCCATGTTGGCTAGCTACTCCATGTTGGCTAGCTACTCCGTGTTGGCTAGCTCCTCCGTGTTGGCTAGCTCCTCCATGTTGGCTAGCTACTCCGTGTTGGCTAGCCACTCCGTGTTGGCTAGCTCCTCCATGTTGGCTAGCTCCTCCGTGTTAGCTAGTTCCTCCATGTTGGCTAGCTATTCCATGTTGGCTAGCTCCTCCGTGTTGGCTAGCTCCTTCATGTTGGCTAGCTACTCCGGAATTTATTCTTGTAATCCTTTACCAGTAGTTTGCTTTAGTTCGCCTATCAACACCATCCATAAAAGATAGAGCTTCGTGACCCGTAGTAGCATCAATCATGAGCTCGGGGATGGGAAGTGGAAAATCTTCTTTAGGGCATGCAAGGTTGAGATCTCGGAAGTCGACACACACCTGAATCTGACCATTCTTCTTTCACACCGGGACAATGCTGGAGATCCATTTTGGATACTTCACTTCTCTAATGAACCCAACTTCGATAAGTTTGTTTACTTTTCTCTCAATCAACGGGACTAACTCGGGTCTATATCGATATTGACCTTGCTTAACTGGTCGAGTCCCCTTCTTTATCGATAATTGGTGGACAGCAACTTTAGGGTCCAACCCCGGCATTTCTTTGTAGGTCCATGCGAATACATCCCTGAATTCTTTCAAGAGCTTGATATATGCTTTCTTTTCTTCTTTCGTTAATGAGGCGCTTATATATGTTGGCCGCGGGTCGTTAGAATCTCTTAGATTGACCTCCTTTAGTTCATCAACGGTTGCTTTAATATCTTCCTCAAGCTCTAGAGGGGCTTCCTCGGCATCTTCTTCTACTGTTAGAGCATCCTCGGATATGGTATGTAGTTTACAGCTGTCACATCTTCTCTAACTTCTTCTTGTCATTCAAAGACGATAGTCTGCCTCATTCGACCATCTCTTCCTCTAACAAAGATCGTCCTCATATTCCTGGTGTCTTCAAAGATAATCCCTTGTCTAACCATCGAGGCAATTCTCCTTTGCACATCTCTGTTTATTTCAACTTCTTCAGAGGCTGGTTGTTGGAAAATCCGGGTGTCAACAAAATTTGAAGCAACACTTTCTCTATCATCATCTTTCTCTTGAGTGTAGATGATCGTCTGCCACTTTGCTTTCAAAACTCTTCCACAAGACACATTCAAGGTAGTCTATCGTCGCAAACGAGATGGTATCAGAATTTGAATCTTATGGTAGTGGGGAGGCTCAAATATTCTCTTCCTCCGATAATTATCTTTTCCACGTGGTCCCAATCTCTCAAAAATGGAGACCCTCTTTACATTTCTTCCATTCATGTCGAAGACATCTTCTGTTGTCGGGAATCCACCCTCCGTGATATGATTTGTGCTAGAACTTGCCCTTTTAATCGCTATGCGCACTGGAGGTTGTGTTACATATCCTAGACCGGCTCTGGCGTTCATGGCAGGAATATACACACCTTTTCTCGTCAAATTTTGTGTGGCTTTATCTCAGTGTTTTGAGGGTTTGTCGGCCTTGTGAGACACTGGACCCCCTTGAGGATCGTAACCATCTTGAACTAAGAGCTTGGAAGCTTGGGGGCCATAAGATCTTGACATTAAGGCCTCGGAGATTTCCCCAAGTTCTGTTTTACTGCCCCGAATAGGACGAGTGAATCCATTAAGCGGCTGTTCGGAAGGCTTTATAGCATCCAACTTGGTCAAGGGTAGTGTTAATTTTTCTGACGTCTCAACACTTTCGACATACTTTTTGCCTTTATCTGCACGAGATGGCGTGTTGCCATTGTTGCCTTCGACAGCTTGCACATCTTTCGCTATCTCTTGAGGAGCTTCTTCCTCGGCTTTAGTGGTGGTCTTGAAGTAATACTTAGTATCGGAAAAGTACGATTCGGCTTCAGTGAAAGGTTTAGCATCACCGAACACCCTTTTCACATCTCCATCCCTACAATATTTGAAGCATTGGTGCATTGTAGAAGGTATCACGCCATTCTCGTGAAGCCATGGACGTCCTAGCAACATGTTGTATGACGTTCTTGCATCAATTAAGTGAAAAAGAATAGTTGAGACCATCTCTTCAATTAGCAAGTCCAGCATTATTGTACCAAGAGCTCATTGTCCTTCTTCGTTAAATCCCTGGATCATTAGGCGACTTTTGCCAAGTTCATCTGCTGTGATGCCTAACTTTTTCATCATTCTCCAAGGTAGGAGATTGACTCCCGATCACCCATCGATCAACATTCTATTAACTTTATGTCCCCTTGTGTAGCCAGTTACAAACAATGGGCGATTGTGAGGCTGCGATCCCAATAATAAGTCATCCTCCGTAAAGCTCATCACTACTGTGCAGTCTATAGTTGTATCACCATGCATTTCCCCGGGTTGATGGGTTTCAGTCGTGCCCACCATATGACAAGAGATGTTGTCATAATCATTATCCTTAGCAGTGGTAAAATTTGAGGTTGTTTCTTCGTCGAGTAGAATTTTCCCTTGCTCAACTAGCTGCATGACTTTATCTTTGAAGATAAAGCAGTCTTGAATTGGATGACCCACCAATCTGTGGTACTTGCAGTATTTTGGGTCGTTTGTGCGTCCAGCTTCTTCTGGCCGCTTCATTTCTGGCAGTTCAATGAGCTTATCTTTCATCAGGTCATCAAACATTCCTGAGACATCGGAATCTAGGAATGGGTACTGCCTCTCTTGTAATTCTTTCATGGTCTTTCTCCTTTGCATTCTTTCTGGAGCAATAGTTTTACCCTTATCGGTTTTGTCTTCCCTATTCTTTTGGATCTTGACAGACTTTGCATTTGCCTGCATGGCCTCCTTGTGTGATGCCTTGACGAATTTCCTGCCCCTTTTCTTAATCTCTTACTTCTCTCTAAATCTTCGAGGTTCATAAGTTGGTGGTCCATCAGATCCGGCCGCAGCCATACTTAGCTCCATATCGTGAGCTCTTATAGCCAATTCTTCAAATGTTCTTGGCTAAATCCCTTGTAAAGAAGACCCCATCGCATCCCTTGAATGCACATTTCAATAGCAGATGCCTCTGAGAGCCTGTCTTTGCAATTCAAAAATAGGTTCCTCCATCGATTGATGTAGTCAATGACGGGCTCCTCCTCCCACTGGGCGTGCCAAATTTGTAACAATAAATTTCGTGAAAAACACGAAAATGATTTACAATATTAATTTCTCTTGAATTTAAGGGTCCTTTCTCTCTCTAACTATAATCCTCTGATTCTCCTCTTGGTTGTTGACTTTGATTTTGACTTCGAAACGCTTTACCTGAAGACGAGCAGCCTTGTCTTGGATCGAACGAAGTCTTTGAAGATTTTGGTGAAAAATGTCCTTGAATTTGGCAAAGAACTGTCTTCAAATCTTCAAGGTAGATTTGGGCTTAAACACTAGATTGGAGGGGTCATGGACCTTGATCTCTAATCGGAGTGTATTTGTGGATGAATTTGATGAAGAATCGTTGAAGACGGCGAAGAACGGCTTTGGAGATGGCCTTTGAATCTTCAAATCTTCGAATCTACGAATCTTCAAATCTTCGAATCTTCGAATCTTAAAATCTTTAAATCTTCGAACTTCTAATCTTCAAGAACTTTGGATCTTCAGACGGCGAAGAACGGCTTTGGAGATGGCCTTTGAATCTTCAAATCTTCGAATCTTAAAATCTTCGAATCTTCAAGAACTTTGGATCTTCAAATCTTCGAATCTTCAAATCTTCGAGTCCGGTTGCCGAGATTTTGGATTGGTCTTAGCTCCAAGCTTGCTCGTGCCTTGAATGCTTTTTAATCGATCTTCAATGTGTCTCTCCATGTGTGGAATGAGTTAATGAAGGCCCCTATTTATACGGTGAGGGAATGAAGATTTTCCTTCATTAGCTTGACACGTGGCGGACTTTAATTGGTTGATGCTAATTTTCTTGCATATTCGATCAACTATCCGGATTTGTCCAGATTTGTCCTGATTTGATTTGATTTGATTTTTTTCTTTATCAACGAGATATTATATGATCTCGATAAATTAGAAAATTTTCGACTGTATTTGTCAGTATGTACGAGTACCGGGAAACTCGTGTAATTTGACGGGCTTATACCGTGTGTATTAAATACCAATTTTAGCTTTTTAATTGGATAATTAATTTAATTAAATTCTCAAAATTAAAATAGCAAAATTTATTTGATATTTAATTATTTGTACACGTGTCTCCATTTAATTGGAGCAATTTTAATTTGCTTACAGACACATCAGCATATAACTTGTTAAGTGACCTGTAGCAGCAGGTCATAGGACGAAAAAGTCATTTTTTTTGTAAGTTACAGAACTAAATTCAAAATTCAAAAGATAAGAGGACGAAAATCAAAGTCAACAAAATTTAAAGGATAAAAAAGTGTATTTCCCCTAAAACTAATCTCACAGTGATTAAAACATGTTTACACATACATATTCCGTGATATCCTTTTTCCCATTATCCTTTTAATTATTTAGTATTAATAAAATTGGAAACCAGCACCACTAGCTTACAAAACCACGGAAACTGCAGGGATCCGAACCGCTCTTCATCTTCATTTCATTTATTAAAACCTCTCTCAAGAAACCGTTCTCTATCTCTCTCTCTCTCTCTCTCTCTCTCTCTATTAACTCAAATACCTCTCTCTATCTCCGGCCGGACCTGAACGGCGCAGGGCTGATTTCGATTCTGCTACGGTCGTTAAGAGTCGAGAGGCCGGTGGGGCCGGCTTAATAGACACTGGGGTGGGACGGCTATGCGTGCTACTTGTCTCTTGAAATTGGATTGATGCTGGTGAGGCCGTCCAGGTTCGTTAATCAAATCCTATGGCTCTTCCGCAATGAATATGGAAATGCGATGATGTGATTCGATTTCTTGATATGTGCGGTTAAATGATTTTCTGGAATAGGGTGGTTGTAAAGTACGTTTGCATGCATGATCAAGAAATAGAGGTGATATGTTGATTGATGACTGTAAAAACGCTCGAGAAATTACTTAGTACCCTAAAATTATCAGAGAATTGAAATATGAAATTGAATTGATAATAGTGAAAAGGGAAAAATTCTTTTTTCGCCATTTACCTTGATTAATTTTTTTTTTTTTTTTGCCATGTAATATCATAAAACTCTTTTTTAGCCATTTTGATATTTGTTTTATAAATACCATGATGTGATTCGATCTTTCATGGCGTACGTTTTCTTTTTAATTTCTTGATGTATGCAGTTACATAATTTCTGGAATATATATAAATCCTATATTCGATCTGCGATGATGTGATTCGATCTTGCAATTTTCTTTTTAATTTCTTGATATATATATGCGGTTAAGTAATTTCTGGAATATATATATAGGGGTGGTTGTGAAGTACGTTTGCATGCATGATCAAGAAATAGTGGTGATATGTTGATTGATGACTGTAAAAAAGCTCGAGAAATACTTGGCACCGCGCATAAAATAATATCAGAGAGTTGAAATATGAAATTGAATTGACAATAGGCTAGTTTAGCTTCATAATTAGTATTCATGTGGGATCTTGATTTGACTCTTATTCACACTTTAAATTGTGTATTGAAATGTTGGGAGATTTGTGTATTAACTTTTAAATTTTAATTTTTGTTCTGTAATTTACATTTTTTGTTTAGTCTTAGACATCCAAGATACCACGCGTCGCCACCGTCCAGTTCAGTGACGCCCAGCTTTGTTAGCGTCGGCTTGCGGGACAAGTTGGAGTTGCCTGCGTCGGTGCTTATGTCTCTCTTCGAATTGAATTGGAGGTGCATGAGCCCATGCTCAAAACAAGGTTGATTAGTAATCAAATGCATGCACTTAATGGCTTAATTTCTACAATAATATGAATGGAATTTGTAACATTGAATCATGGGGTTGATAGATATGGATCTTATAATTGATTAATTTTCTGTATTTTTATGTGGAATTGATAATGTGTTTTTATGTGGAATAGATAATGTTTTTGCATGCACCATCAAGAAATACCGGTGATATACATGTTAATTAGTTTGAGATAAAAAGTTTTCTTTTTGTCCCATAAGTTATTAAATGTCCCCTTTATCCCAAAAATTTTGTTTCTTGTTTTTCTAATTCTTTGGGTTGTTCAATTTTGGTTCAATTTTTACCAAAAAAGTGAAAATAACATTATTTTTATCATCCACGAATGGTTGAATTTGGAGCTTTTAATTTGGTGGTACCCTTGTTGACGTGAGTGCCAATTTTTTTTTTCGTTTTCTACTTTTCATTTATTTTTTCATATTACTAAAATACCAGTAAAAAATAATAAAATATTAACAAGAATGTCGAAAAGTTCGGGTAAAAAGCAGATTTGGTCCCATATGAATTTGTAATTAACAGATTTGGTCCCATGTTCTTTTTTTGTCCTTTTTTTAGCACATTTAGTCCTATCCATTAAATACTTAACAGTTTCCGTTAAACTCAAAAAATGGAGGGAAAAAAAATTCAAAGCTCAATTTTTTGTGGGAAATGAGTCAACCTTGGCTGTTAAATAGCCTACCAATCACTCTCCCAACCACACAAAATTAAAAGGGGTTGTTCTTCATCATATTACAACAAAATAAAAAAGGGAAAAAATCACTCAAATGTCTTCTTCATTTTCATCAAATATTCGTTCTAATATTACCTGTAGGTGTAGAATAAGGGCTGTTCTTGGCTCCCTGTTATGATATCAAGACTAAAGTAATAAATTAGTTATGCTTTGGGAATGAAATGAATGGAGGAGTTGCAATACCAAACACCACAATTTCATTATATACTTCAAAAGGCAAACAAGTTAATATACTTGTATGCATTGCATAAACACAACTTCATATTCCTTTAACAAGCAAAATATCATCCTACCAAGTTCATGTATCTTAACCACAACAAAAATACCTAAATATCACCATCTAACAACTTCAAAGTTGCCCAAAACTCATCATTTCAAAAAAGACAGAGCCAAAGTTTTCTATCCTAACAAGATAAACAAAAGTTTCAAGTAAACAAGCAAACAACACCAAACTAACCAATTTCACTATTTGTCACATTTCTTCTTCTTGGATGTTTGAGTCATTGATCCTTGTAAGTTTGCCATAGTCACATACTTTCTGCCCTTAACTCTTATCAGTGGAACACCAGGTGATGATGATGATGATGGTGGCATCATTCTTGGACTGGGAAAACTCTCATTAGGATGTAGAGTCATTGGAGCTGGTGCTCTGATGTTAACCCTTGGAAGTAATCCAATCTGAGACAAGTTATGAATCTGTTGGGCAACTTGTCTAGGTGGCTTGAAAGGAGTAAATATATTGGTTGCTAGAAAATGAGAAGTCAAAAACTCCCCAGTGACATGTTGCTACAATTTGCAATAGCAAAATTCTTAGAATTTGAAAATATATATATAATAAACTCATTAATACAAAATATTAGAATACTCACTGAAGTTTCACCAACTTGTGATTCTTGAGTCAAAGGGGGAACATCATCAGCTTGTGTAATTTCCTCCATTGATGGATTTTCCTTAAAAAACATATAAATGTCATCAGCTTTTCTATAAAAAAAAAATAGTGGATCTTCAGTGCTTAAAAAATACTCACTACATTTTCATCAATTTGTGATTCTTGAGTCAAGAGGGGAATGTCATCAACTTCCACTGATGGATTTTCCTAAAAGAGAAAAAGACAAACTGAAATTAAAAACTGTAATACATAGTTTCAAACAATATAAAAATAATGAGAAGAAATATTACATTTTGATCAATTTGTGTTTCTTGAGCATCAGGAGGATTATTAGCAGGTGGTATCATTTCCCCCATTGAGAGATCTTCCTAAAAAATAGAAATTTAAAATATTAATCTTTTCAGATGCAAAAAAAAAAATATACAGTTTTCTTAAAAGAAACTTACAGTAGGAAACTCTTCAGCAAACTTCTTCCACTCACATGTCCTCTCATTATGGCCCATCCTTTTGCACCAACTGCACTTTACACTGAATTTCTGTTTGGGCATCAAGTCTGTTGTATTTTTCTTCTTTCTTCCACCAGATGGTTCTTCATCTGCACCCCTTCTTCTTGCAGCTGATGGTCTACCTCTTTTTCTGCCAAAATTTGGTGGAAGTGGTGGTATGTACCCTGTCTTCTCCCACATGTCAACTCCAACCATTGGTTGTAGAGCTGACATGTAAACCTTGTTATAAGTCTCAACTGAGTAACATGGATGAACAAATTCTTCAGGGTTTAACTTCTCAGCTTGTATGGCTCTCAATCCATGCTTGCAAGGCACTCCAGTAAGATCCCACAATCTACAAGAGCAAGACTTAGCCCCTAAGTCCACTGAAAATTTTCCTCCATCAAAACACTCTATTTCATACAACTTAGATGTGGATTTCAATGGGATACAGTCAGCAGCCTTTGTCATCCGCCTGTTCAACTTTTTCTTAATTGCTGGGCAAATGAGCTTACCTTCCCACAATCTCTCACACATATGTCTATTTTCTTGCATCCTCTTCATCAAGCTCATTCTTATCCATTCCAACATGGTTATGATTGGTTTCTGCCTAGCTTCTACCAACACTGAATTCCAGGACTCACAAATATTATTTAGCAACATGTCACACTTTGGGAATGTGGAAAAATGTGACCTAGACCACTGGGATGCAGGTTTTTGTAGTAACCAAGCCAAACCTTTTTTGTCAATCTCTCCTACTGCCTTCATTGCTTGGTCAAATTCAGGTATTGTGGTAGCTCTAGCTGCTCTCCACAACCCAAATTTGAAAGCAGTACCCCTAAACCCAGCTACTTTCAAGTTAGAATGCAAATGTTTGACACAAAATCTATTTTCACAACCTGGCAAAACAGCCTCAAAGGCAGCTAACAAACCTTTTTGTCTATCAGACATAAAGGTATACAAATCATCTCTCACAATATTCAAGTCCTCCTTCAACAGCCTTAGAAACCATGTCCAAGATTCTGTGTTTTCAGAAGTCACCACTGCATAAGCTATGGGAAAAATTTGGTTATTTGGATTCACAGAAACAGCAGTTAATAACACCCCACCATGTGGACCTTTAAGAAAACTCCCATCCACTCCTATGAAGGGCCTACACCCAGCAAGAAATCCAGCTTTCAGTGCTTGGAAGCACACATAAATCTTACTGAATTTTTTAGTGCCATCAACCCCTTCATCAACACCAATTTTAACAGTTGACCCTGGATTTCTTACTCTAAGAGCATTTGTATAGTCCCAAATCAAGTTGTATTGCTCCTCATTGCTGCCATCAATTA